>JAYKQN010000018.1:15337500-15567500 GCA_036785175.1 Eupleurogrammus muticus
AAACATCTTTCAAGGCTTACACTTTAAATGCAGCTCAGCGTCTCTCAGATCCTACACACACGTTCATATTTAGAAAATTCACAAAGCTGCTGGTTGATTGGACAGTAAAGGATGAGAACTTTGCAGCATCTGCTCTGTCTTAAGTTCAAGAGTAAATGTGTTGAGTTTGTTATGTTGCAATGTTACTGCATTTTATATGTAAGGGATTATACTACTGTTGCCTTATTTTTACTCACTTACACCAAAATAACTGTAAATTGTTGCTACTCGCCGCAGGGATCTTGCTGACAAGTTAAAATGCTTGTCCAAACCTCCTGACACCACTGATTATAAACAAGAGAGTCAAATAGCTCTATCATGGTTTCATTACTAATCACTAATACGTGTTTTTCAATGCAAAGAGTCAGATCTTGGTGATAATACATGAAAATACTTGAGACACTATTTACCCATCCAACTGAAAATGGAAATGAGATGCCATGGTAATCTTCTATGTGAGAGGTAGATCTTGTGGGATTATTCTTGTTTGGAAGGTTGGTCAAATGGCCTAAAACCCAGGTCAGAGGTTAAAACCCACAGGCTGTGTTTAATTAGGGTAGTCTTAATGTAACTGACCAGCAGGGCACAGGATATCATGGTGCATTGGCTTTTATTGAAATAAAGTGTATGTGAGAGGATTTGCACTTTGGCCTTCAGAGTTGCTCTCAGATTCTGCAGTTTTTTTGACACTGTTCCTTTTGTAACAAAACCCTAAAATCAACAAACTACAGTAAAGTTACATGTTATGATGTATTTAGTGACTCAGTACCAGAGACTGGACATTTATGATTCACAGTTTTACTGCATATGCTCAATGCAATTCTAATTTGTCCACGGCATTGTGCAAAAATAAATACAGTGATCCCTCGCCACTTCGCGGTTCACTTATCGCGGATTCGCTATTTCGCGGATTTTCATAATGCATTTTTTTTTTTTGGTGCATTGTGTTCTGCATTCTGATTCGCTAAAAACTCACTCCCGCTTCTTGTATCAAAACATGCTACGAATTGTGCTATCATTTTGTCGTCTCGTTTGCAAAGAAGAAAAAAGAGCGACAACAGCTGCCTATCACTATGTTCTTCTCCCGAACAAACACACCTGCACCGCGGGCTTCAGAAGAAGAGAACACTGCAGAGCGCAGTCAGGATGCAGCGGCCCAGTCTGAAGAGCAGTGAAACGGCCTACACGCGAGTCACTGTATTTGTATACATGTAATAGTTGCTAATTGTAAAAAAAAAATAAAGTTTTCTATTTCGCGGATTTCACTTATCGCGGGTCATTTTCGGAACGTAACCCCCGCGATAAACGAGGGATTACTGTACTCCTTTATTCACAACAAACGTAAACTCTCTTTGAGTAGAGTTGCGCACTTTAACAATGTAACAGAAGATACTGGACCTAAATACAACACACATAGTACCATAGTACTGTAAATCACTCATCAACATCCAACAATTGAGCAGAGGTCAACCTGGGAAAAAATGTTCAATTTGGAGACATTTTCTTGAAAACAAACAAAAGAAAAATGTGCATAATTTTCTTGACAACTTTTGAGAACTAGGTCAATATTTTTGTATGTAAGGACTCGTGTGATGAAACGGGGGCTCACACACACTCGGAACCTCAGCTCTGCACAGACACAGCTGCAGTGGTTTGAGCTGAGGAGGTGAATGAGCTTATACAGCCAGATCAGATCAGTGCACACCTGCTGCCACACATCATTAATCCTCTCTGCCTACAAAACACACACACACACACACACACACCACACACAAGCACTAATCTTCACAGGATACCTGCCAGGTGATTCTTAGGGAAGATCTGGCAAAGACTGAGTGTGGAACCGGGGTCTTTGTACAGGCAGAGGGGGGATTGATAATGAATGTGACACCTGGACCTGTTGCACCTGTGGCTGTGCATGGCCTGAGGTGCTGAGATGGGTACGGAGGGTTGTGAGTGTGTGTGTGCGAGTGTGTGTGTGGCCCCTCCACACACCAGCTAATACCCTTTACCCAAGTTATATAGAAACATCATACTCTGTACCACTACATCTCTTATCGACACTTAGCAATTACAGTTCTGAGTGAAGTGTTGCTTGATTTGATTTGGCGGAAACGTCTTGGTCACAGTATCCGCAAAGATGTATGTAGAGTCTTCAATGCAACATCATCAATCAGATTATTATCGCTATTGAGGTTTTTCTTCTATTTAAAAAAATGACCATGGGTTTTATAACCTGTACGGGGGGACATGTACTGTTCCTGTATTTGGATCTTTCGCTTTGAGCTTCATGTGTGATGCTGAACTTGTCTTGTACTGTGTGTTCTGCATATATTTTTTTGAGAACTTTGAGTGCCAAACCTGCAGGGTTAAGACAAGACAGCACAGACATAGACGTTTAGTTGCAATAAACTAAGGAATGAGGAAAGGTGTTACTATGTCAAGTATAGGCGTATAAACGCGTGTGTGTGTTTAAGTGTGCCTGCTTGCTGGAATGGAAAATAAGACATGGAAAAAAAAGAGTGTTTTCAGCTCAGTAGAAGGACGTAGTGTTGTATACACTGTGTGTACAGAGTGATTGCAAAATCAGTAATATGATGTGAAATATGTGACAAACCTATTCGTTCAGATTCGTAAAGATTTGCTATTTCAACCCTTGTCTGTTTTCTGAATATAGGAGCACAAGAGGTTTCACCATCACACTAGTTCATCCCAATATCAGGTTTCATTGTTTTACAAAATACCAGCCACTTAAAATGTAATGATCTGTTGTGTCTGACATTGTACTGACAAACTATTAACGCCACTGATTGAGAAATACAATAAGCGGATTAATCAGTAATGAAACTGATCCGGTACTTATCATTTCTTTGCTGTGAATTCCACTTCTCATGGTGAGGTGACACCTCGACTTCCTCACACTTAATCTGAAAACTGAACACACGCCTGTGTATTCCCGTGTCTTCCTGTGTATCATCATTCACGTGTTTAATATGACAGTCAAGCACATACTGTGCACGCGTCTCCTTCTGAGTCACTTTTACAACCAAAGATTTCGCTGGTATCTTCACATTTCGCCACTCTAGTGTTTTCACGTCGCTTCGACACACTCCCCCTCACACACGCCACCAACTTTATAACATCCAGCGCTCACTTTGTTCCCCCTTTGTTCTGTCCACGCGGTGAGATGGAATGTGTATCTAACACCTATCTGCAGCGTTTGTGTGTGTGTGTGTGTTTGGGGTTGAATATGAATAACCCATGAGGCAGCGCTCGCCCCCTTGCTGCCAGAAGTCAATCCCTGTAACAGGGCCAAGCTCTAATAGCCTCCTATTGATCTGCTGAGAGCCGATGAGTGCGCCTCTGAACACTTGTTCCTACCTGCTCCCTTAACACCTCCCTGGGCTCTGATAGCAGGGAACCAAACACCAAAGCTGCAGGAAGAGCAGTGTGAAGGACACATATGCACTCTGGACAGGGTGTGGTGAATCAGGTCCGGACATCGGCTGCAGCCAGACTATTACTACTACTATTTTTCTATGTTTATGCATAGAGTTAGCCTGGGCGTACCAGTCAGTCATTGCACGCAAATTCAATTTGGGATTTAGTGCAAGTTCACTTGCAATTTAGTCTGGGCACCAAGGATCCAATTTTCCCCTCAGTAAGGGAGTCAGTCACAAAATGGGAGAGGGTGCAGTTAGACCATGATGAAATAGCACGCTCACACACACACACACACCCACACACACACACACTCAGACCTACAGGCAATTTAGAATCTCTAATTAACCTCAGCATGTTTTGTGATTGTGTGAGGAAGTCAGAGAACACGGAGAGTACCGCAAAGACACTGGGAGAACATGCAAACTTCACACAGAAAGGTCCCAGCTCAAAGACTTGAGCCTGCGACCTTCTTGCTGTGAGGCAACAGCACTATCCACTGTACCACCATGTCACCCCCTAGCTTAGAAAAGTGTTTTAGGTAATTCATACCAAATGCTTATTTTGTAATATGAGCCATTTTAGCACTGAGCTATTTTATTACCAAGAAGGTCTCAAAATATGTCATCATGTATTTTGGACAAGAAATTGCTATTTTTCCACTCACACTGCTGTATTGGACTTTTAGAAAGAAAAAAAAAGGTCTACCTGGACTTTCAGAATTCAGGTTCCAGGAAATGCACCTGCATTAATGTGGATAACTCCTGAGAAAAATGGAGGTGTCAGAATTTGCTTGTGTCAAATATTTGACGCTTGTTTGTTTGTGATCTCATGCAGCTATAGGGATCATGGTCATATTCAGAATAGGAGTTGCATCTGTTTGTTGCAAACACTTCTCACCCGTTTGCTTTTGCAAAACGAAGCTGCTCCATTGGAGCATCCAGCAGAGACTAATGTGTTCTCAGAGATCAGTGATAAATCTGTTAAAAAACATCCGCAGCTACGATTCTGAAGCCATGTTTACGAAAAAGGAACAACAATGCATTGCTGTTACTGCGATTCTGTGGATTCTGTTTGGCTAAAATGGGAATGCGCTTCCAGGTTATAGTGCCACCTGCAGGTTTGGCTGTTAAAGGCTTCTATATACAGGCGTGTATAACCAAAATCTCTTTCTAAAAATGGACAGCTAACCCTTTCTATTATTTTTGAAAACAGAGAGGGTTCAATGTCACGTTGAAATGTAGCCTTAAACACCTAACCTCGTGGCCCTGTTACTGCTATGACTTTACAAAATAAAATAACTAAGGGTCGTTTCATACCAACAGCTGTTGGTGTGCACCAAACAGTCTATTCAAACCAAAGGTGCTTGGTTTGGTTCATTTTCATTGGTGTGGAAGCACCAAAAAGAGGTGGTCTCAGTCCTATTGACTCGGCACCAAAGATTGTCCTTTGGTCCTTGAGAATGCAAATACAAAGTACCCAAGATGCATCATGTGACGGGATACTAATTATTTCATTTAGTGTTTGTTTGAAGATAAGCCTTGATGTAACATCATTTAGACTCATTTTGGTTATTTTGCATTTGGTATGAAAGTGGACCACTATATGTGTTAGGTGTCGGAATAGGACTCAAATGCAAAACCACAAAAAGTCAGATCGAGTGGTTTATTTCAGGCAGAAAAGAAAAAACGGAGCCAATGACAGGCAGCGATTCGAAGTGAAACATGTCTTCATGACAAACACTTACTGAGACAGGCCAAGGAAGACTAGTGAGAGCAGGGTTTGAACACGCAGAAGTGACATAGACAGACCCATAGACAGCAATATTTCTAACTGCAATCAGGGCTAAAGTGACCACAGTTCATTCTAACAAAAACCCCAACAATATGCCACATAGCAAACGTTTTATTGCCTTGTGTGGACCGAATAATTGAACTAGTGGTGTGAAGACTCCATAATGAACAAACCAGCAAGCCTCGCCTCAAGCTCTCAGGATCAGGACTGAGCCGCCAGCGTTTTATTGAAGCAGCACTGGTACGCCAGGCCCAGACAGTCGTCATAGGAACACAAAGAGGGTGAAGAGGGTCATCACATCTGTCAGGACTTGTCCTGTCCCCATCACATTCGCATCACGTTACCCCGTTTCCAGAATAAAGACAAACAACATCCACAAACGAGTCCCCGTAAAACGCTGACGTTTGGCATTTCCGTGGTTCTCGGGATTGTACACTGTCAATGGCTTCTTTTGAAGACTAGGCTGCAGTCTCAGACGTGTTCACACTTACTGGAAATACTCCGTTTGAAGTGAGAGGGACAAGGAGTCTCCTGTCAAATCTGTTTTATGATTTCTTCGTCAGCCCTGGCTGACAGAAAATCATGAATCTCCAGGGAGACAAGTCTTCAGTCTCTCTCGTGTGTACAAATGACCTCTTCTTCTGCAGCAGCAGCTGTTTGTATCTCACTGTAGCTGGCAGCCACATGATAGAATATAATACAAGCAAAACACCCCCCCTCGCTCCCAGTGGTGAATTCACTGCTGCATTCACACATTCACACATGAAAGATCAGCGTGAAATATCACACACACTTTCTATTACTAGGATTGGCCCGGTGAAAGTCCAGTTTGATTCAGAACAGACTGATTCTGACTTTGGTTCAGGGAAGCAGTCCCACACACACACACACACACACACACACACACGTAGACACACACACATAGACAGACACACGGGATGGCAGCAGAATGCACCCTGGGGAGGATAAGGTGACAATTTGAGTGAGTGCAGGTTTTAGAAATGAAAGGTACACCTGCTCCAGACCGTTGCAGCTGTGGGGAAAAAACGACCTCAGACTCTGCAAGCTCAGCATGTTTCTGATGGACTCAGCTATGAAATCAGTCAAATGTGGGATCACGCTAAAATTGGTCTGATAAAAACGTAGCATAGTATGAAATCTAGTCTTTTAATAAGGTGCACTCATAACATTAAAGATCAAAAATATTGTGCAAAAAAAAATCTCAGGAGTAAAATCATCTTATTTTGGTACAATACAAAGCAGAATTATCTTGTTTTTTTTAATTGGCAGGTAATCTACCAATCAATCAATTTATACTTCATCAAAGATCAAAATCAAAATTGAAGAATATGTGATCAAACAAAAGTATAGGGTAAAGAATCACACAATATAATTTTTTTTCTTAAATCAAAATCTTAGATCAAAATCAAGAAGAAAAACTTGAAAGAAGTTAAATGTTTCCTATACAATACTATAAATCAGGATAATTCTACGCAACATTGGACAAATCTATTTATCAAGCAAGGAGCATCTGTCAGTCGATCCCTCGCATATCTCTGACTGTTTGTGGGATCAACCTCAGCTTTTGCATATAGCATGAACATGGGTATCTTTTTGTGTGAATTTTTTTGGATGGATATTTCTGTCCTTTTTGGTGCAATTTTCAGCTGGAAGCTCAAAACATCATCATTATATTATTCTCATTAAAACGTAAGGTCCCATAGGTGTGCTCTGGTGGTGTGGGGGCGAGTGTTGCCTCAAATGCTGCAGACGTCTGGTTGAGTCTCTCAAGCTTTTTTTTGTGTGTCTATGCCACAAAATATACTTTAAGAAAAAAAAGGTAAAAAGCCACATATTTACGTATTTACTATCCTTGTTGCAGCGTTACAGCTCCGGATCAGGAGATTACATCCCACCATTTTTGTTATCATTCAAACCTCTGCTGGGACGTGCAGAAATAGCGTACATGTAATCTATCTACTCTACTATAGGAATACATACTTTCTACTGGCACTGCACTAGTATTATGTCTTTTTAAAAAAAAAAACACTTTACGAAACATATTAGATAAGAAAAATAATAATAAAAAATATTATACAAGTAAAATGTTCAGAATCAGTTTGCAATTTATTTTCAATCAAAGATCATCTATGAGAACAACCCCCCGCAGTGATTTTACCTGACATAAAAAAATTGGTTATTTATATTTATTTTAGGCTGGAAAAAAATACAGGTCCTCAAAGGTCCTGTAGTTACAGTACTGGTAATAAATACTGATATTTTTATGTGTACTGTTGTTAATGTGAAGTGTAACCACAGTAACAATCTCAAAAAGCTCCAGTCCTTCCTGTAGTTTGGATTTGTCAATTTTACAGTAACAGTCATGGTGGAAAAAGCAGAGAAAAGAGCAGCAGCGCCCACAGAAAGTCGAAACCCTCCTGAAAAAAAGGCAGCACATGCTGCCCACACCGAGATTACAATAGAGTAAAAAAGCCCAGTAACAAGACCTCGGAATAAAAAAAATGAAAATGAAAACAAAAACACTGAATGCTGATGGGGCAGAGATAGAGAGTGTGTGCCTGTGTGTGTGTGTGTGTGTGTGTGTGTGTGTTGGTTTTGTATAACATCCAGTTAAGTGGGATCTGAGGCTGGGTATTACAGTGAGTGAGTAGATAAACACAGTATCAATAATGTGATGCATTATGTTGTGCTGAATACAGAGGCTTCAGCAGTCGATACTGTATAATCTAATCAGACTCCCCGCAAACCATCCGGCCCCTTAACAGTTTGTTGCACTTTAATTTTTATGTCGACTCTGACCTCAGCAGAGCACCGCATCTCGTTTTCCCCGAGGCTGGCGGGGGCCCGCTGGTGTTCGCTGGCAACGCGAGTCAATATTGGCTCAGTGTCCACGAAAGGCTGCTGGACCCAGCTCCAAACCAGCCTGTTCCCAGTGTGGGAGGGAAATCAGCATAGAATTATTTCCAGAAAAGAAGCAGGAAGAGCCTAGCAACAAATCTTGCTACTTTATGGACACATAGACAGAAGAGGAGTCACCAGTAAAGTCACTGCAGCTGACATGAGATGTGCATGTGCAAACAGTGTTGAGGACCAATTCTCCTTCTCTGGACATGGAATAACCTTCCAGAACACACTACAGCTTAATAATTGTGTTTCCCTGGGAGAGTTCAAAGCTATGATTAAAAAAAAAAAACAGTGTAAGTGAAGAGTTACCTTTGGTGAATTGGATTTGGTACTTTTGTTATTTTTCTGTTGTCCCATGTCTGTTTTCATATGCTCGATTTGATCTTTTTTGCAGTTGTCCATCAAAAAAAGAGATTCCAATCTCAAGGGAGTTTCAGGTGAAATAATCCAGAAACAGGGAGATTTATTGTCACTGCACAAAACAGAACAAAACAGTACAATGATGATTGCTGTGTGTAGACCTAAAAAAAAAAATGACACATCGCCTGGAGGTGCAGACTTTAAAGATGCACCTACCAGACTGCAGCAGCAGCAGAATGAAGATACGCTGAGAGGGATGAGTTCCATAAAAGTGTTACATACAAAAAATGAAATAAGATTAAAAAAAAATCCCTGACTAAAAATGAAACATTCCTTCTTGTGGATTGTTACCCAGGGAGGGGGCTGTGAGCTGTGTGAGGGAGAGGGAAAAAAAGAAAGACATTCTGTCACTTCTGTCTTTCCCTCTGAGTGATCGTTTCACATGTAAAATAGAGCTGAAACACAGTGCAGCATCGTGTGTAAATGATGAGCATGGTGGTTTTAGTCAGACGAGGTCATGATGGTGAAATCTGCATTTTAGCTGCAGCTTTTTAAAGTCACTGCTAGTTAAAATGCAGCTTAGACGTTTCGTGATAGTTCCGTTGTCTGACAACTACTGAGCGCACAATGGTGACATTAAAGCTACTTTCCCAGCATGCATTAGCGATTTTCCGTTGAAGGTAGCTGGCGACGCTGAATGAAATGTGGCGACTGGGTGAGGAGGCCCCTGAACATACCACACCAGTGAGAAGGAAGAGCAGATGAGCAGCTTTAACGCGCGGGGAAACACACACACACACACACACAAACACACACACACACACACACACACACAGCTGACCCGAGGGCACCGCGGGGCCGTGTGAGTCACGCGGGCGCCGCTCCGAAGGCAGATCTCATCAAGGTTGCGTCTGTTTGCCTCTCGCTGTGTCAGTCCCGCTCTGACACCAGGGAGTAAATCACGCCGACGCGTCCCTCTCACGCTGTTAATCATTTCCATCGGTCGACCCGGCCGCGGCTTGTGATTCCGCCCACATGGTAGTCGCTCATTTGTTAGGGTCGGAGAGGAGGTTTCGCCGCCGATGGAATATCTGCTGGAAATTCTCCCAGCTGGGCTGTGTATCTCGGGAGCGTCGGCCATCACTCGTATCGGTTAGAAGAACATTGTATTCTCTCAAGTCTGGGAAGTGTGACAGAGCAAAAACAGCAAAGTTATCTGGAAGAGAAAATGAAACTGTCTGCCCCGAACTTCAACTTTGACCTCGTATACATTATATGTGTGTGTGTGTGTGTGTACCTTTCTGATTTGCATTAATTCTCCTAGCTGTTCCTTCACGCTTACAGCTGCATTTCTGTATGAAAGATGCTATACAAATAGTGTTAATTATTATTTTATTACAATTATTATTATTACTCCTATTTTGTGTGCACTATATTTCTGTATGTGATCTTCTGTACCAGATCTCAGCAGTTCAGTTCAGTTTTTGCAAATCTGCAAGTGACATGTGAGCTGCAATTATTTCTTTGTATCAGAATCTTTAGACCTGACTCAACCAAATCTGACTCATCAGATTTTATCCATTGGATCAGACTCGACCTGAAAACTCCCATGAGCTAGAAGGGTCAGAATCTGTCTTTTCTAGTGAAATACCGCAATGTCGCCCTAATGAAGACCCCTCATTGTACCGGCTTTGCCTTTTTACACTGAGCCAAACAAAGCCGGATGTGTGTTTCAGGATGGCAGTACAGAGTCTGAGGCGTGAAGTGTAACACTCGTGTGTCTACTGTGACACAGAACTCACTCGTCAGGCGGCGGCTTTTGAAACAATAATGGCGTGTGAACAGAGTTGCTTGTACCATTTGAAAAAGGACCTTGAGGCTGAATAAATGTGCAGAATTGACATGGTAATGCTAAAGGGTGCTAGTGTTGGGTGCAAAGGGAGCTGTCAGGCCACGTTTTTAATCGCAGTGTTAACCTTTTTTTTTTCTTAATGCTGCTAAATCTCGGGATGTCGCTTGTCTGATTATCGCAGCTAGTATGAGGTTTGGCTTAGACACGTAGCGAGAAATCCAACTTTATACGAAGATCGTTTTTTATATATGAGGTCATTTGGAATACACTGGTGGACTTATTGTATTTACTCTCAGCGAACAGCCAAACCCCAGTCAGACTTTCAAGAGATTCTCCCACTAACTGTTTGGATTGAAAACACAACGTGGACCAGGACCGATTTTATTACTGCGGATTCATTTCATATGTTATAAGTTTATCATTTTATTACTTTTTTCATGTAGATTTGCACCATTATTACACACACAATAACACCCTCTGGTTCAGAATAGGCCTCCTCCTGTCTTGTTCCATTTCAAGCCCTGGTAATGTATGCAGAGTGAAGTGGTGTATGGAGTCTGTGAAGTGAAGTCCACGCAGCAGGAATTTAGTAGCAGACTGTGTGTTTAGACATGACTGACTGAAATATCGCTGGTATTAAAAAATCTCTCGAGAAGATGTCATGCAGGGTGGAATTTCTCCCAAAACCGCAGGCATGTCCCAAGACGCTCCGAGCTGCACGTTTATTTTTATATCTCTGGCAGGGTCCGTTCGGCGTGTGGTGAGGGATGAGTCACACCATGAATTAATGTTGTTCTTGTTGCGTTTCACTTCATCCCTACAGGTATTAAAACGGTGTTGTTGTTTTTTTCACTAACGCTAAACGTCAGCCTGTTTTCACGCTGATAACTGCCAGAGATGATCTGTCAGACCAGGAGCCAGAAGGGCGAGACCACGCCGGCCGCGTCCCGCGTTTTCTCGGAGTGATTTACGGAGGCCGGTGGAGACTAATCAGCAGCTGCTTCGGCCAAAGCATTTTCCTGATCTGAGTTGCACATCACTCAAAAAAAAAAAAAAAAAGGTGTATGTTTGTTTAGTACGGGAATGTGAGTAAAAGAGCTCCTTAGCCCAAAAAAAGGATTTTGTGACTCAAATTTAAAGAATTCATATCAATATAAAAAAACCTGTATGCTCATCATTACTAAACTTACTTAAAGTGAGGGTAATAATGATGATTGATTACATAATATATTGATTAAACATAATGTAAATATAATGTATGTTGCTCTATGTGACAGTTTACAAACATTCAAGTCGAGACAGTTTAATTCCTATAGCACCAAATTCTTAGCTTGCATGATTTATAGCATGATTCCATTTCCATAAATTATGCATATTGATTTTCATCGGATGGTAATTTTGTGATAGCAGAGTTAACATGAGCCTTGTATCATGACGTCATCCTATCGTGAGTTACCATGCGATTCCCACCTTTCCTGCAGACAATTTTTTTTACTGCAGGTGTGCTGTACTAAAAGTGCCGTCGGACCTCTGTTCCCATAGCAACCAGGTGTGAACAAAGACTCCGAGGGGAAACACACTTCACGGCAGTCAATTTTTCTCGTTTACCATCCTCCGCAAAGGGGACACAAAACACAAAAAGTGTGTTCCAAGTGAGGAGAAAAGCTTTTTGGAATTAAAAACTCAATCAAATGCAGAGAATGTCATATATATGAATCATTTCAATCAAAAAGGCCTTGACAGCAGTTGGCTGTGTACATACATAGAACATTGTGTGTCACTTATGTAACGTTAAAGAATAAAGTGACTCAGGCCAATCTTTGAAGACTCTAGTGTGACTTAAGCAACTTTGAACCTGGTTTAATCTCTCCTTTCATTCCATAGTGCAAACTAGAATCTTAAATTACCTGTAAGTGAATTAAACAAATGTCAGGTAAATCAAATTAATCAGAATGCAATTCCCCTTCTTCTGAACATAACTCACTTCCAACACCTAGTTTTGATGACTTTTTGGAACTTTAGATGTGGCATTAGAGTGGGAACTTCCTTTCTTTCTTTATATTTGGCTGCATATATATTTATTTATTGATATACACAGCACTTTATATGAAAATATTATTACTAAACTATAGCTTGTGAAATGTAGACTAAACCATTATAAAACATTATAGCCTATTGCCTTTATCACTAACAAGTCAAGTCAAATCATATAATATTGTTGCAGCACCATCTCAGAACTTCCATAATGATAGTAATAATATACAGTAGCAGCTTTATGACTTTACGACCTCTAGTAACATGAGCCTATAGAAAACATGTATTTCTTTACTCCAGTATTTCAGAGGCAAACTGTGGAAACTTGTGATAAAATTACTTGCTTCTTCATCACGGATAAGTTTCTCAGAATAAAAACAATAGAAACTACTGGACTTCTACTGTATAATCATACGAAATCTAAATGTCAGCAACTGCTCAATTTTAAACCGATTAAAAAAAGCTTGGTCATTACAACACTAATTATGGGTAAAGTACAAAAAGTACAATACTGTGTATAAAAGGCAAACGATTGCACAAACACACACACACACACACACAACAGACAAAATAAAAGAGAAAGACCAGCCATGACACATGAGACAAAAAATAAAATAATTAACCGAAACATGACAATGTAGGAGGTAAACTTTTACATTGACTAAATCTATATAATTAGATTTAGTAAATATAAATGAGTATAAATATAAAGAAATGTCATTTTGATGTATTGAAGTACAAATGTCTTGGAAAATGTAAGTAAATTGTACTCAAAATAACCATTCTGCAAGCACTGAAAACATACCAGTCAACTTAAAATATATATATATATATATATATATATATATATATATATATATATATATATAAATATAATTTTTAATGTGGTTGAAGTATAAAATATTCAGCTCCTACACACCATCATTTTATACTAAAAGAAAAAGCAGGGAGATAATGAGTAAAAGTGTTGATCACCCTATGATTCATTTAAAAAAAAAAAACACTCTCCCTCAGGTGGACTAAGAAGTAAAACGTGAAGAAATATCAGGCATATCTGAGAGCTTCCATATCCATGCAGCGTCCTGATTTTAACACAGACATTAACAGGAAGGCGAGGGTGTGAAACGAGCGTCTGGCTTCCGTTTCCCTGCCGACTGTAAACAGAAGCACAGTGACGAGATAATTTAATTAGTGTCATAACAACATTGAGGTTGTGGCTTTACGTGTGGCTGCGAGCTTCCTGCGGAGATGAGATCAATTCTTGTACGGCTGCATTTGTTGGAGGAATCCATGAAATAACATAAGCACCTGTAGTACTGTCCGCTTGCATTTAGCATTGTACCATATGTACTGAATAAAGAAGTCAATCACAGGGTGACTGATTGACTTAAATTAAATATATGAGTTGGTGTAGAGTTCACCACCACAGATTCAGACGTTTCTGTGGGAAACTTGGCATTTTAGTAAAAATATCTTGTTTTTTGAATAATACCATCTAACTTGTATAGATCCCCAAAAGTTACAGAGCAAAGAACACAGCTGTCCTCCTATTGTATAAAATGTAATATGGATTTTATTCCCACAGACATAATAAAATGTTCTATCACATATCTTACAGTGATATATTAAAATAAATAATAATAAGAAATATTAAAGCACTGATACTTCTTACTTTCTACTATGTGGGACCTTTAAGCAACAATTTTTTATTTTATATTTAAAAGCAGGCAGACTCGTCCTCCCTGTTCCACACCAAGACCATCTTATCATCTTAGCCTCACACTGCCAGAGTTAACACCTGTGTGTGTGTGTGTGTGTGTGTGTGTGTGTGTGTGTGTGTGTGTGTGTGTGTGTTCCTGCAGGTCAACGACCGGCTGGACAGGTACTGCTGCGGCTTCACACCCGATCCAACAGAACTGTGTGTGGAGAACCTGCTGTGGGCCAAGTGCGGCAACGCCAAGGACCTCCTGCTGGTTCACATCCTGGTCCGTATCACAGCCAGCTCCAGTGTCTAATAACCACTGATTCCAACTTCGCTGCTTTGGCGGTAACCTCTGGAATGTTCTTTTTGTTCCAGTATTAAAATGGTTCACGTCCTGAAACACTAAAAACCTAACTCATGATTGAATTATTCTCAGCTTGCTGATCTGCTCATTGAAATAAGTGTTGCAATCTAATCTAAAATGTTTTCACACCATATTGTAGTTTAAATTAACAGCTTTCTGTTTGTGTCATATCAATATTATTCAACATGTCTGTGGTAATGAAGACAGTAAAAATCTGCTCATTTGTCCCACACTTGTTGCACGGAGAATTGATCTAAATTCAAAGTGTATATGATCTGTTGATGTGTATGTGTGTGTGAGTGTTTGTGAACGAGCTCTCACACGTTGATGTTTCTCAGGGGTGGATGATTATGTTACATAATGTGTATTGTCAGCTGTGATATGCAAAAATAGATGCGTGTTTGTGAGCGATGCTGATCACTCTGCAGGAGGCGTGCAGTCTTCCAGCATCACTCACACGTTGGAACTTCAGAGAAAAGCTCGCCTTTCTCCTCATCTTATCGTCGTGTGCTGTTATTAGGTTGATATCCTCCTACATTTTTCCTGCACTTTAATGTTTT
This sequence comes from Eupleurogrammus muticus, assembly GCA_036785175.1. NCBI lineage: Eukaryota > Metazoa > Chordata > Actinopteri > Scombriformes > Trichiuridae > Eupleurogrammus > Eupleurogrammus muticus. The sequence continues at coordinate 15,352,572 of JAYKQN010000018.1, forward strand.
GCTGCATCTCTCTACAGCTCTCATGGAGAAAATGAAACTGATTTGTGTGCAAAATGAATATGTTACGCTTTTAGATAAACAATTCTCAATGGACACATAATTTTAAATGAGCTGTAAACCCAACATTGACCCACAGTATTATCATATTATAAAGTTAACAGGGAAAATATGATGATAGGGTGCAATATACACAACTATTTGAAGGCCTATTTCTGTCTATGCTCTGTTTTTTATCCTATTGACTGAGGAAGGTATCTGTCTCTTTAGAGTCAAACACTGGTTCATCTCGCTTGTTATCTTCTGTCTTGTATCTTATGTCTACATTTGTGGTATCTGAGATTTTATTTTTTACTGTAAACAGCTGCTTAACACTGGAAATGAGTTGAGCAGATTGGGAAATGAGCTGAAAGACGCTAAAACGCTGCATGGGGCTGAGAGAAGCTGCAGACTTGTGTCATTTAATCCATTGTTGATATAATATAAATCAGTGCAGTTTGACGTCTTCTCACTGAAGTTTCTTTATTGAGAGTCTCTCACCTGTCCTCTGATTGGCTTCTTGGAATGCTTATGAATGGAGGTGGGCGGTGCCTGTATAGTTGTGACATGTTTTTTTTTCATGAAGTTGTGCAGCTTCAGCAGCACCATGTCTGTGATATGGCTCCAGCTGGGAATCTCATACCTTGGTTCCAGTATGCTGAGAAGACACTAGAATCTCAAAAAACCGACCACTGGTCATCCAGCAACATACTGGGCAAGATCATCCGTGATTCTGACCCCATGTGGGTCGTCTCTGGACATTTTCTCCTCTCAGTTGTCTTCATCTCCGTCACAAGTAAACTCCCTATATTAAAGTTGTGATGGGATTTCAAATGTGAAATAAGTTTGCTTGTGCTGTAAGTGGTCGATTTTATACCTCCTCTTTATAACTTCTCTAGAAATTGTTTTCGTTTTCATTAACCTTAAAGAATTTAAATCACACGCAGCCATAATGTGGACTTCTCACGTGCCACCATAAAGTGGTATCTGTGTCGGTTTTATGCGTATGTGTATAAGTACTCATGGCAGCATTGGCATCCCTATAGAGCAGGGCTGCCCAATCCTGCTCCTCGAGATCTACTATCCTACATTTTTTGCAAATCTCCCTACTCCAACACACCCTGCTATAGAGAATATCTTGTAAAAAAAAATAAATTCACTTCATCATATATGTGACCGTTGACTTTTTACATATATGATAAGTAAGCATGCAATAAAATAAGGGTAAAAACATAGAAATATAAATCAATCTACAAATATATTCCAAATCTAACGTGTATGCATTTTAATTCCAATTTCAAACCGAAGCTCCTTTAAATCCCAGTGGTTCATTAAGATGAGATCAGGCTACCATGAGGCCCAGCGTGCAGTGGCCGTCCCCGGGTCCGTCATCCAGGCTGTTATCAGCAGGAAGCAGCTCCGTGCTGGTGTTGAGGTGCCTGCGACACCCGGTTATCACACGCAGCACATTTGTCCCCCATCGCACTATTTTACACAACCGGTTACCAGTCGTGTGTGAAGCTAAATGCAATAGAAAAAAGAAACGAGCCACTTCAGTTTAATGCACCTGTATCTTATATTAATTATTATTATTATTATAATTACTATTTTGGATTGAGATAGAATAGCAGGATATTCTTACCACATCTCACACTGCATGTTAATGAACTTCATGTTCTATCAATTTAAACGCACAAATTATTCATCCCAGAGCAGGAATCACTTACAAAAGTCATTCATTTGAGAGTGTGATGTATTCATTCTCACATGAAAATAGATTTTTTGCTTCTCCTAGTTTAAACCCGATGACAATGATGAACTTGTGTTATTCCACTTTATGAATATTGGCTACCTAAATTCAAAACAACCAGGTTGTCTTGGGTCCAGTTTATTTCCGACGAGCAGAAGAGATGGAAATAAAAAGGATAAGATCATAAATGCCACGTACGAAGAGACAAGAACAAAGGATGACAACCTACACGAATCAGAAATAGCAAAAGAAAAAATAAACTTGCTTTCGAACTACATTTAGAACAGCGCTCATGTCACCTGTGTTTCCTTCTCTCTGCTGACAGCCTGTGTGTGTGTGTGTGTGTGTGTGTGTGTGTCTGTGTGTGTGTGTGTGTGTGTGTGTGTGTGTACTCAGGTGAGGAAGGCAGATCCCTCTCGACTGGTGTTCATAGACAACGCCGGCAGACCACAGCAGCCCCCCGACAACCTCAACTTCAGGCTGGTGGAGGGCATCGACGAGTGAGTGCAAGAGCGGCGGGAAGCGAGTTTGAGATTTTTTTTTTTGCAGCTTTTCAATGAATTACATCACGCCGTGAGGAGCTCATTTTAGCTCACGGCAGGCAGGAACACTGATGTAAGGAAATGTTCAATAAAAAAACATCTAACGATATATTTCCCCGGTGAACAGCTTTCAAATCAGCAGCACAGAAACGTCCACTGGAAGCTTGTTAGGGGTTTCTGTTACAATGTCTGCCTGATTAGATTAGAGTGCATTCAATTAGCCTGTTATTCAATATGCTGAATGAGCGAGGACTGATAGAAATTCCCCTTTGTCTGTCACTTAGGATTACTAAGCCGCTCCATAAAATGTTCTTAAACATCTTAAGCCCGGACTTGAATCTGAATGGAAATAGAATGTTTAAATCATTGCTGAATAATGTGCAGGAAAACAAAAAAGTAATCGGAGAGTGACTCATTCGGGGATTCTTTTTTTTTTTTTTTTGGGCTGCCTCCACATACACTTTGCTCTAGTTTAAGCTTCTTCAGACTGTCTGAGGTTTGCGTGAAGTGGAAAAAAGAGCCGTTGGAGTTGGGCAGTGGGTGAAATCACCGAGGAGCGGCGTGTCGCAAGCACGGGGACGTCTTGTAGGAAAAGGATTTAAGTGGCCGGACGCCCTGTGAAGCAAAACCTGCTCAATCGGGTGTTACTGTGGGCGTCCTGGACGGGCTTTAAGTGCAAGGTGTGAAGCACAAATGTCCACATCGGTCTCATCATGTGCTCTCTCCACCGTCACATAAATCAAAGGCTTGAAATGTCCATATAACTACAATGCCGTCCTATTCACTTGAATGAGAACATGTGGCCAAATATTTTATAATTTTAGTAAAAAGCAGCCCTGAAAATTCCCTTCAGACATATAAAAACAGCCCACTTTCACTAATAAATGATTTTTTTTCACAAAAAAAGTTGAATGACCGTGTTAAAGATCCTTTGTCAGTGTTCTCAATGCACAGGAGGTTTCAAGTTTTCATATCGCACTTTGCTGCTTTAATATTCTGTTTTTCTGCAGCACGAACAGCAAGTATGAGCTAAATATCATGTTTTGTAGAAACTACAATCGTTCACTTTTAGATTCTGCCATTTTGTGGAACATTTTGAACAAACTGACAACTACTGATATACTGACAACATCAGTATGTCTATGATCTTTGGGTATTATATTTTCACCAGTATAACATATATTTTCTGCAGAGTATACTAATATAATACTAATATACTAATGTGTGGCTGTCATGAGATTTACTGAGTAATTTAATTGCCTCCCAAAGGATAAATGCCTTTCCTTTTTTTTTTTTTGTATCTTCTAGCTTCCATTTAGCACAACCCACACACAACAAATCTCATCATCTAAGGATTATTGATCCCATGACCTTTCCTCTAACACTTAATTTTAAATTTCTCACTTTATCAAAAGCAGCTTTAAATGTGCTGTACAAATAAACTTTATTAATAGATTTTTTTATACCTGCTTTGTTGTTAGGAGATACAACCTCAGTGGTCTGCTAGAAGGGTTTAAACAGATTTTGTTTCTCTGCAAAAAATACAATAAACGAAGTGAAACACAACAGATCTGACAATCTAACGCTGTTTCTCCCGTCAGATTTCCAGAGAAAGCGGTGTCTGTGCTCCAGTCTGGCTGTTTGGAGAGTCTGCTTCTACGCTCCCTTTACTCGGACAGGGAATTCTGGGAAAGCCAAGGCGGGGCCAGTGGTCTCAGGCCTCTGATCCGCACGGTGGAGCAGAGAGGAAGGATTCTCCTGCAGCACATAGAGGACAAGAAGCTCCGGCTGAAGCGAGACCTGTGACTTGCTTTAAACCCAGACAGTATTCAAATAAATGTGTGGAAATATGTTAAAAGCGTTTTTAAAGAACGTGTTTTCTATTGTTACTTGTCTTTTTTTTCCTGGTGCTTCCAGAGGAGATATTTTCTCAATGGGACCATCCTGTAAAATGAAAGGATAAATTTAAATGGACTTAGTCACTGTGACATCCCCAGTTGGTGGATTCTGGTTATAAAGTCTGGAGTTTGGCATTTGGACTGTTGCCATTGCTTTTTTTTTTATTTGTTTTTGTCGAAGCCAGAAGTGTGGAGCTGGGGGGGAGCTGTTCCTAGCAGACAGCTAGCAGCTAGCAACTAGCCACCTGTCATTCAAAGCAGCCACACCCATTCTTATGCATAAATTGAAGGCTTATTTAAGGCTTATAACAGGTTGTAAACACTGACTGTATAGGCGGTACATCTAAAATGAGAAACATCACTTTTGGTCCAATCAAATTCCTCCCAGTGTTTGTCACATCCGTATATCCGGTTCATACCAGAAAATACTTCACCATACAGACATCAGACACTCTAACATGATAGGCTGATGTCTGTGTGCGATGAAAGGGAGATGATGCTGAAGGCTGTAAGTGCATTTGTTAATTTGACTTTAATCTCTAACGGGGAAGGGGAAAGGTATCCGGAGATGAATCAGAAGTGCTCCTTTAATCTCTAGGCCTCAGAGTGGGTGGGCCCGTGTATGTGTTTGATTGACAGACGAGCAGGCGAAGGGGGCACAGAGGCGCGGCGTCGACAGACGTCTGCCGATAATTGAAGCTTTCAAGCCGGGGGGGGGGGGGTCGAAGGCAGCGAGATACTGAAAGGGACGAGGTCCACGCCGTTTAGCGTCTGTCTGACTGATGTTTACATGAGCGGCTGGTAAGCGGTACGACCGCCGTCAGGGATATGCCCTTCACGCCTGGCTGCTAACATTGATTAGCCCTCGTTGTGTGGCGGCACACTCAGGCTTTTCCTTGTCAGCGAAAAACAGTGATTATTCACTGACATACCGTCAACGCAACAGGAAGTCGGCCATATTGAATTAACAGTGTCATCTTGACCCTGTTTTAGCCATGTGCAGGTTATGGAAAGAAGAGAAGTAATCGTGCTCACTCAAAATGTTCATGTACATGTCAAATAAGGACCTTTGCTATCAAAGTAGTGAGTGTTCATGGAACAGGAAGTTGGAAAGTTTTTAATTGGCTGTGTCGTCTTTACCTCATTTCGGCCATTGCAGGCCGTTGAAATTTCACTACTGAACTGGAACATTTTCTTGTGTGTTCCTCCCACAGTCCAAACACACGGTGTAAAGTACGCTAGGACTGACCTGAGGGTAAAGATAATAGATGGCTGGATGTCATGTAAAGACCTTTATGATTAAAATGGTGAGTCTTCATGCAGTGCCGTTGCCATGGTGAGGCCGCATATTCACGTTTGGCCCATGAAACGGATCTTCATGGCCATATTGACTCAGCGTATACTATTATTGGCAACAGGAAGTTATAATAATGTATTATATCTATTGATCAACCATTAATAAATTTACCAGTTGCAACACTGCAAAAAATGAAAATCTGTGCAAGTGTAATATACTTGAATTCAGCATTTTAATCTCATTACACTTGTTTTTGAATGTATTTTCTTAGTAAGACTGAATATTGTTAAGATTATTTGACTGGATTCAAGAAAATTCATCTTTTTTATCCTACCTAGATAATAAAACTAATTCTGAGCAGCTTTTTTCTTAAAATAGCATACATTGTTGACTGAGTCGTGTTAACATTTAGACTCTAAGTACATTTTTACTTGTTTCAAGACAATAAGACAATCCATATCCACCTGTTTTAAGAACTGATCCGATCTCATAAGATATTCCGGCTAATCAACTGTGATTGCATACAAATTCGGTATAGGGCCATTACACACCGGGCGACACGGTGGTGCGGTGGGTAGCACTGTTGCCTCACAGCAAGAAGGTCGCAGGTTCAAGACCGCCTTGGGGCCTGGGTCTGGGGCCTTTCTGTGTGGAGTTTGCATGTTCTCCCCGTGTCTGCGTGGGTTTTCACCGGGTACTCCGGTTTCCTCCCACAATACAAAAAACATGCTCAGGTTAATTGGTAAACTCTAAATTGCCCATAGGTGTGAGTGTGAGAGTGAATGGTGTGTGAATGGTGTGTGTGCCCCACGATTGGCTGGCGACCATCTGGGGTGTATCCCTGCCTCTCGCCTTAACGCGCTGGGATAGGCTCCAGCAGACCCCTGCGACCCCGAAAGGGAATAAGCGGGATAGACAATGGGTGATGGATGGATGGATTTACTACACCTAAACAAGACAATTACTCTAGATAAGAAAATAAATATGCTAGCAAAGACAATAAAACTTATTTTGAGCCTTTACATGAGCTGGTATCAAGCACATTTTCCTTGTTTTTAAGATGCTTGTATGCTTATTTTGAGCAATATTTGCTCAGATGAAATTTGTTTTTAAGCCATAATTACTAAAAAATAAGAAGAAAAAGCTCAGAATAAGAGAAAAAATCTTAACAAGTAAAATAAAAATTAGATTTTTATGCTTGATTTAAGATTTTTTGTATGCTTAATACTAGCACATTATTTTCTTATTTTAAGAAAACTTACCAAGTCCCATTTTCTTGCTGCACTGGCAGATTATTTTGCTTAAAATAAGTGATATACCCCCTAAAACACTATATATTTTTCTAGGGCATTTTTTGCAGTGAACTTACAAACCACAGGAGCCTTTTTTTAAAAAGTGGTGGCGCCGAGTCATTAACAAAGCAGGTAAAGAGATACAAACATTGGTGTCTCACCACCTAAGTGCTGTCTTTAAGTGCGTCTCATTAAGCCGGTTTATCATTCATGCTGCACACAGAGAACAATTCCGCTTCTGGAACGGCATCAAATAAGAAACCAACACATTAACAAGTGCAGCAGTGTGTAGCGAAAAAAAACCCCAAAAAAACACATAACTTGTATTAATCATTCGATCATATGCTCCGAATGAAATTCCCCCTGTAGCTCCGTTGGTTGATGAGGATGATTGTCACTCCAAATATATATTCACGTTTTTCCATCTGCACTCATTAACATCTCGGCAAAACGTCCCCTCGCAGAAAGGGAAACGTGAGAGAAATGATTCCCTCGCTCCCTCCACGGCAACCAAGCCGCGATTTTTACAAGCAATAAAGAGGAAATAAGCACAGTTTATCTTTTTCTTTTCTCCTTCTTCTCTATTTTAACAGTATTTTAGGAGCTTGCAGCAGATTGGGTGATTGATTTCACTGTCTGTTTTTTATGAGATGAGTCTTCCTTTTTAATCAAGTTATTAAAATATTGTGAGCGAATAGCTTCTGGACTGGATCCTGGAAGCTTTTTTTTATGTAAAAAATGGAGCAAATATATTGTATTTCCTTTTGTTTTATTTTTACTTCTCCTTGTTCATTGTTGGAAATGCACAGCAGTGTACAGAGCGAGGAGATGAAGGAAAAGGGATGAAAAACTGGATGAAAATCAAGTGTCATTAGGGAAGGAGTGGAGCTGAGGCTGTTCCTGTGTGAGCGACACATTTCTAAAGCCCGACTGTCACAAACAGTCTTCGGGTATTTGGGTCTTGTGAGAAGCGGAGACGGTATCACTTCGGCTGATTTATGCTTATACCCACTCCGAATTAAAATTCCAGTCGTATTGCTAGTTCATGGATTAATGACATTTCTATGGCTCCGTCTTTCATCACTGAATAAATGGCTCTAATGAGAAACGGTTGGAATGTGTGATCTTCTCTTTATCCGCTCTTGATTTATCTTACATGAAACGCTTTTTTTTTCTTCTTTTTTTTTATTTGTCAAAAAAGCACTACTGTTTTTTTTATTGCAGTTTATTTCTCTGCTTCCATGTGAACATTTCTTGGTTCATTTGGTTTATAACACACTCAATGCATTTATGTCATATATAACAGACATTAGAAATCACGCGTAAGCACAACAGGTTCATGAGATACATTTATTTATTTTTTTTAATTTTGTGGACATGATGCCAAGGCCGCCGCAACCCTTTTCCTTCCAGATATATTTATTTATTTATTATAAACGCCACTATTCAGATGTGTTACATAATCTGAACATTATTCCACTACACAAAGACTCATGCGCTGTTTTCCAACCTTGACAATGGCAGGAATAGATTTTTGGTAATTCTACACTAGCTGTTGCACACATATTTCCTCTCATTGGATGGTTGCCGGTTGCATCCCAGTCAGCCTTCTGCTCCTCTTGTTACTGCTTTAAATCTCGTAGAAACATCAGCAGTCGACATGGAGGAAATAGCGAGATATATTTGTCGTTTTATCAATAGAACTTGCCTAACATAGCGTTGTCTTTGACTGATTCTTGTGGGGTTTTCTTTTGCAGAGATTTAGGATGTTTTGGACAGGGCTGTCAAACAGGCCCAGAACCATCCCAAAAAAACAGGTGAAATGAATGCACAGTACAGATTTCTGTCTGCATGTTTAATGTTGAGCATAAATGGGCCTTAAAGAACTCGCTGGGTGACCATGCAAAAGTGTGACAAATAGAAGTGGACCTGTTCCTTTGTCGGTGAGCATCTTTCAGGGCTTGAGGGATAAATATGAACAGCTTTGATCTGTAAATAGTTTTTCAAGGCAGGAGATAACTAAAGAAAATCTTTTGTTTTGAAAAACCTGAATATTGTGATTAAATGTTTTGAATAAATGCAACAGTAGTTATGATATAGTTTTAATTAATTTTTCTATTTCATCTCTCCTGTTTTGTAAAATCGAAGATGTAGCAATCATGTAAATATTTACAATGTAGTTTTGACCTAAAAATGAGGTGAGTTGTTATTCATCCCTTGATTGTTACTGCAGTAAAAATCTTGAGATCAACTTTTACTGTATGTGGCCCATGAACTGAATTGGGTTTGACTCCCTCTGGTTCAGTGGAGCTGGTGGATTAAAGGCTGGAGACGTGATCCCATGACCATTTATTAATAAATAAATGTCGTGTTATTCAGGTGGCTCCCTCTACTTCTGGCTGTTGATCCTTCCTGGGCGTTGTGCTCCTCTGTATGCTACCACCATGTCTTTATCTCCATCTGGCTGTGCTCTGTCATCCTCTCTTATCTGCTCTCCCTTATCCTCTGGAGACGCACCTGAGAAGTGTCTGCTCTCTTTTAGTTGACTTTTTATTGAGTTGTTGGACCATATTTCAGTTAAAACCGTGGTCTCCTCCCCAGGTGCCACCGCAGCTCATTTGTCTTTTTTTTTTTGCTTATACTGAAGACAAGTCTTCTGGAACTTCCTGTAATTGGTCTGCAAGTCCAAACCAACAAAAAAGTGTTGGACCAAACCATAGTCCAGTTAATTCTGGACCAGGACAATGTCTCACACAATAAGAGTAGAAATATATTTCTCATAAAATCCTCTGTTACTAACAAAATTACTAAAATTCTATTCTATTAATTTATTAATTTATTTTTTTCCTAGCCTGGCTAACACTGGACCTTATCTCATTGTAGTTTGACATTCATCCATCCATTTGTTCATATAGGTGTGGTTTATGAAAGCGCAGAGCCGTTTATTGGGCGCTAAGAATGTCTGTCAATAATATTAAATTCAGTAGCAGAATAAACCAACTCATCTCTTAATAGTTAAAGCTTCATTTTTGTAGTGTGTGTCTTTTATTTTTCTTTGTGTGAATCTGTGTCCAGAATTTGTTGAGTTTCTCATGTTCCCAAAGAAAAGGTGCATATAAAGTCCCCGTTTCAGTTTTGCATCTAAGGCAGAAAGGAGAGATGTCAGGGGGGTTAGTGCATCCTAAAATGAGAAAAGATAGAATTTGTAAATACGTTTGTAAGTGGATTCTTTGATTGTACTGCTCGTAAAGGGATGATGAATTCTACTGCCGACGTCGGCCCATACGTCTTCATCAACGTCAGTGCCCAGGTCGCTTTCCCCAGAGCGTTTTAGAGGATAAAGGATGAGTCACCTTGGCTGTTAAAAGGCTTCTGATATTGTACCTTTCATTATGGAGGCTGATAACGGGAACTCTGTCTGCTGCGTGTGGAAAATTAAAAAATAAAAATAAAATAATTGTAAATGTTACTCATACATGTTTTCAATTAAATCATAGAGCTGCATTTAATGAGGTGGACAACTAAGAGGTTATTTTTCATGTATTTATTTCAACTTAACCCCTTCTAAACCCACCTGGATCTATAGTTGCCAAAGTCTTTGATTGTAATTTTCTGCTCGAAATCCAAATGTTATTCATACATACACATTTTTATTTCAATGATGTGATAGTAGACAACATAGATAAAAATTTTTTAAAAAGTTTCCAAGTGTTTCTGCCATATAATATCACATCATTTCAATAACTTCCAGCCCCTTCCTCCTGAGAATATGGAGAACACAAACCTTCCCAGCAAGAGGTCGTCATATGTACGGTGCACAGTGCCTTAGAAAGTAATTTGCCCTTTTGAACTTTGTGACCTTATTGACCCTTTTTTGTGAAGGAGGATATGTATATATCTGTGTATGTGCCAAAGCTTAGCTATTGATAAAAACGAGTAAATACAAAGCTCTTTACACCAGACCTTTAAAAAATAAAAGTAAAGACAATTAACTCAAATTGTGAGTGGAATTGACTCATCAACTTTTCAAGCTGCTTTCATGTCGTCAGTGCCCATCTAAATCCATCTCTATTATCAATACTAACTGCTTTTATGTATGGACTGTAGTACGGGAGTACTACAAACAGAGACGTATTAGACATATTAGATGTAAAGGCTGCATTACGCACCAGGCTCCAGAGTGGCTCCATTTCCAGGACATGGATTGCACTCGCGGCTCCTATCTAAAGGTGCCACTGTCATCATCATTTAAACCTAATGCGTCTCAGAGGTAAATCATGTCTGATGTATGGCGCAGGAACGCATTAGTCTGCTCCCCGTTTGCGGTTATTACCGTTCTTAATTATAATAATACATCAGATTCATGAAGTGCGTCTCCCAGCGATGGGGAGACGCTCGCAAAACAAACGCGGGGAGTGCACCCGTACGTGTTTGTGCACGTGCGTGTCGGCGAGGGAGAGGAGCGAGATGGCGAGGGAGATGGATGGCGAACATAAAGGGGCCAGTCACCCATGACTCAACCAATAATAGCTATCATCATGGAGCAGTACAGTGAAGGTCGTTACGGCGAAAAGGAATGGACTGTTATGAGAAGCGGGGGCGAGCCACAGGTACCTCGAGGCCGTGATGGAGACACGTGAATCATCTGCAGATAATAAGGATTTTTTTCCTCCTTCATTGGGATGTTATCAAATTTGCATTGGCTTCATTTTTTCGATGCTATTTTACCGTAGGAACATTAATCCAGAGGTGACTCCTGAGCTCCTGTTTGAATTAATCTTTTTTTTTTTATATATAATTTTTCAAACATGGAGGGCAACCAGATCACAACCATCTGAGTCCATCACTGACATGAGAGGTAAGTCTCCACCCTTAGAAAATAAAGGTTCCAAAAAAGCTTTTTCTTTTGCTCTTGAAAAAACATTTTTTTCATGCAACACCAGATAAACCCCTTTTCAAAGGGGAAGAAAAAAAAGGGGGGGGCCACGCAGAACAAAAATGCAAATATCCCACTTCACAGAGACGAGAGCCAGCAGAAAACAGCCTAATCCTAAGTATTTAACTCGGCAGCCGGCGTGTTCATCCTGATATCATTTTGCACCCCTTCCCCCCGATTACTGTTACATTCATGCTTCACACTTTAAGTTCCTGGCGATGACTGCTGCAGCCCGCCAGCCGCTGAAAGAATATTTACACACTCCCCGCTCATGCCCGTCAGCTAATAATGATGTTTTCACAGCAGGCGGGAGCCGGCCATAAATATACAGACTGTAGCGGGCTCAGCTGCTCTCTGACTTCAGCTGACTGAAAGTGGATCAGAGATAGGTCAACGCCTCCAGCCCCGCCTGTTCTTTTGCACCCTGAATTCTGATCTCCTCTCTTATCTGTTCTCCTTTCAGCAGTTCTGAGCTCCAACGTTTTTTTTTTTAGCACAAAATCCCTTTTTCAGAGCATATGAGACCGATAGGGCTGTTTGCACAAAAAATTCTTGATTAACAGGCTTAAAAAACGTGACTCATATGGTCCTATCTGCACCATAGTTAAAAGGCTTTTAGCCAAACGGGAAAGATCAGATCTAGTGACACAATGTTTAAAAAACCCTGCTATTTGCTCACACGCCAGTGACCTGTGAAGAATAATCCACCCCTCCATCCTTCATTCACCTAAAGCAAAGGAGAGCTTCTATTCAAGTGTAGCGTACTTACAGTTTCCACGTATGAATTACCACAAAGAAATTCATACAGCCAGTTTCCAAAGCAAGGTGGACTAGGAAGCTTTCAGTGTTTGAGGATCTTTTTTTTTTTTTTTTTTGCTATTATCGTGCTCCATTAATGGCACAGTATGGATGTGTGGAGGCAAAGATACAGGAGAGAGTCCTCTGAGCAACAGAAAAGAGCTGAGTCTCTGTCTGGAGAGAGTGTTCATGGTATACCTCAGAGAAAAAAGGAGAAAAAATACTTGACAAAAATGAGAAAATTATTGAGCAGTCCCAAAAAAAAGTGTAGCAAGGTAGCATCATTTGATTTATATTCGTCGCAGATTGGGCAATAATGAAACACAATAAACCGTATTAACCTACACTGTAAAAAAAAAAATGTTATTTTTACGGTAAAGTACCGGCAGCAGCGGTTGCCAACACACTACCGTTAAAGTACGGTAAGATCGTTTCTTCATTTACGGGAAAAAAATGTATTGGTACTGTTGATTTTACAGTTAGAATATGTGATTAATTCAATGTTATTCTGTAAAAAAAAAAGTTTTAAAGTTTTAAAAAAACATTGTTTACCTGAAAATTTTATGTAATGATACTGTTGTTTTTGCAGCTGAAAAATGTGCTTAATTTGATATTTAAACGTAAAAACAAAAGTTTTGACATTAAAAAGAACATTTTTTTTACCTGACAATTTAAATAAACAATTGTTACCAGAACAGTCTCAATAATATCAACCATGAAATTTAAAATAAAGAAAGTCTTTATTTGGACAAAATAAACATTTTTGTACAAATCTATCAGTGGTCACAGTGTTTCATTTTCACATTTACATCAAAACTTGCATAATAAATCTTAAAAAATACTTCCTCTGTGACTCCATCCAGATCTAGAACTAGCAAGTTTACTTTGTGTTTAAAGTACAAATGTAGTGCAGTAACGCTGAACATGAACAAAATAAAATCACACCTGAAGGGTAGCAAAAGTCTCAAAACTTGCATAATAAATCTTAAAAAAATACTTCCTCTGTGACTCCATCCATATCTAGAACTAGCAAGTTTACTTCAACGTGTTTAAAGTACAAAAGTAGTGCAGTAAAGCTGAACATGAACAAACTTCTCTTGTAAAACTTTCAGAATTTTACACAATACAATATAATATCTGCAGTGTATACATTCAGTGTACCTTTTATCACATCATCCCTCAACATCACTGGAAGGTCCACTCGTGGTCAGCGAGGTCTGAGATCAGAGTGAAGACTCTTGGATTGACTGAGAATACTTTTTTCTTCTTCTTCCACTCGACTTTGGTGCCTTTCTCGGGGTTGACTGAGAAGAAACACCTTTATGAGAGAGTAAGGGGGGAATAACTTCAGGTGGGATATCAAATGCCTTTGATTTTCTATGATGACACAAAGTAAGACATTTTACCGTTGGAGGAACTCCAGTGTAGACCTTAATTCCACTGGGTAGTGTACGTTGAAGCAATAGTAACTGCCAAACATCAGGCAGATGGCAGATGTGAAGGAAGTGATGCAGTCGTTGACAATCTCATTGTCAATGCTCAACATAAATGTCTCAGTGGCAAAGCAGGAAGACCCTAAGAATAAACAACATGAATAAAAAAAAATAACTTTAATGACAAAAGCTTCAACGATTTATAGACATTCAATGATGTTTTTTCAATATAGGATGAGTCATCCAATCTATTGTTGGCAGAACTTATCAGTTAAAATATTTGTCACCATCTCAAAATAGGCTAAAGGCAAACGTGAATGTAAACACACCAAGAGTATAAGTGGGTGTTAGTATAGCAATATAGAAGGCCTACAGGTTTGGTTCAATTTACTTACCGCAGACAATAAGGCATGGTGTTGGGGGAACCCCGTCCATCTGAACCTCTTCAGGAAGGCTCGTCTTCTCAACAAAATGGAACATGTGCTCCTCCTTCTCATCAAAATGAGCCAGTAAAAGAAGCACCATCTGTATGACTTCTCCTGAGCAACCAGTGTACTGACCTATTTCAGTTTGAACTTTGAGAAGAGCATCCAGGACTTGTTTGTGTTTATGTGCATCAACACATTTGAAGAAATTTAAGAGACGTGCCCCCTTTTTCTCCACATTGGCAAGGAAAGACTCAATCAAACACACGCCAGTCAGTTCCTGGAAATGTGCTGCCATGCCGACTTCCTTGAACAAAAATGGCCATTCCTGGCTTAAGTTCTTGATGCTTTCCCCATTATTGATATCTTTGCGCTGTGTGAAATAGGTGGACTTGATTAATTCTTTCACTGCATTTGAATTGAAGTTCATCTCTTCAAATGTCTTCATTTTTTCTTTTTTTTCTGACTGACTCGCCACAGTCTCAAGGAGTGGAAGATGTTTCGGCATCCAGTTGACACAGCCATATGTGTCTTGAACACGTGCTCTTTGTTCGGCAGAAATTTCATCGGTGTCATCATCTGAGGCTCTATTGCGTCTCTTTATCTTTGGTGTGTCAGGTCGTTTGACATTTTCCACTCTTGACTGGAGTTGCTTTACCAGGGAATGATATCCAAGTCCAATAATATCACCATCAATCACATCTTGAAGAGATCTTGGATATCTGGCTACCATCCTTTTTGCTATCTCTGTGGTGTTCTGTTTGGTGGGATGCTTACAAATCTTCATCATTTCAGAGACCACAATCCTTATCATTTCTCTTCGTAGTCGCGGACTTGGCCTCTTCTGTCTTTCCAAACTCTGTACTAACTCTTCAGAGAGCTTCTGCCATGGTATCTGAAAAGTGTCTAACCAATTTGGTGCACACGGAGAACAGCTTTCTGAGGATGATGTAGCTGTGGATGATGCTCGTGAGGGAGTGACCGGGGAACCAGAGGAAGACGAAAGGAGAGACTCTTGAGAGGAACATGCCGGGGCTGGAGTTGGAGTCGATGACTCTGTAAAAGTACAACCAAAAAGATTTGAAATCATTAAACCTTAAACATTTTTCAACTCTGTAACACAATGTAGAACACTGATTAATTTTATTGGGCTGCAAAATATTATCAAAAGTTGTTGCGTTTAATTTGACCGCTAACATTTAGAACTGTATTAAAAATTATATTACTTGTGCAACACTGTAAGAGAAGTGTGCTGTGGTGTGGTACCAATGTTTTACACTCACTGTTTTGGGCCCATGCAGCAACAAGTCTTCTGGCTTGTACGGGCTTCAACACTGGCAATAAGTCTACCTCTGTAATGTACTGTAAATCATCTGCCGTCACTGCACCAAGTGCCTTTAAGGTATCTTCCACTGACTTGAGAACGTGGTCAGAAAGATCTGGCAGCACTGCTGCTATGGCATCGCTTACTGTCTGTGATTCAGCCATATCTGTTAAGACACATAAAAGAGAGTTTAGCATCTGGTCAGCTGATTTAGTGTGACAAGAGACTGTGCTTCAATGGGACAATCTGGTATCCATTGTGTATGTAATGTGATAGAGGCCACATGTCAATCAGTTCATTGACAACTCTGCATTCTAATCTTTCCGTTTCCTTTTTTACAGAGTACATGTGGTAGTGTGAAAGAAATTCCCCATCATACACTCTCATCAGAAAATGAAGTGCAAAATCATCTTTTACAAGAATGAGGATTATTTCCCCAAACTCCACTGAATCATCGAGCTTGGTGACAACAATTTGGCCCTTCCTATAAATTATACCATTGTACTGCACATCAACAGGAATGTTTGTGTTTCTTTCAGTGAAGCCAAAATATAGGATTGCTCCTTTAACTTGCTCACTGTAAAGCTCTGAGTAAAATGGTTGGCCATCTTTTATATGTAAGGTTGGAGGACTCACTGACCCAGCAGAGAGAAAGGCCTGAAACATCTGATGCCTCTCTGAAAGAGTCAAACACAGATTTTTGAAATTCTTAAGATGCCTTGTACACCTTTTGAAGTAACTGTGTTTACTCTCAAAACGCATAGTCCATAGTCTGATGAGTGGACCGAATTTCAGGATTAGTCCTGGATAATGCCGAAGAAAATGGTGTTTTGGTCTCAAGTTGATATCTGGAAAGAGTGCCTTCCTAGTTTCCAAATATTCTTGGATGAGAACATCCAGATAGGCGACCTGAGCCTTGGAAATTTGCTGAGCACAAATAAGGTCAACAATGTCCTTAAGCTGCAAAATTAATTGCCACACATTATCTTGGGGGTCCTGTACCTTGTCTCCAATTATCAGAGGCAACAATCTCAAGAAGTTCCAATTTTGGACAGCGTGTCCACTCAGTTTTGGTGTTTGAGGACTGACCTCACAAGGTTTGGAGCAAGCATCTGTTGCTTTGTATTTGAACTGCTTGATTCGCCTGTTCAAAATTGTGTACGTGAACCATTTCTTTTTGTTGATTAGGTACTTCAGATAAAGAGCAACATCATATGAGAGGACACCCTCAAAGATGTCATGACCAAGACAGGGTGGCATGCCAGGTGAACAAACATCAAAGTTTTGTAGTGTGTTAAATACTGACTTGAACTTCAACCCTTGTACTTGTGGAGCATCCTCTGCCTCAAGCTGTTCGATGGCAGATCTGTACGTTTCTGGAGTCCGCTCCAATCCACAGATGTTAGGATCAGCGCCCTGAAATTCAGTTCGAGAAATCAGACAATATCTGCAGAAGTACTGAGATGAACTGAAATTTTCTGTGAAACCACCAATGGTGTGAGAGCCTAGGTTGTCCCCAGCAATACAGTAGAGAGCTCCTTTTACTACAACTTCATCTCCCATTGTTATCCCATATTCCTCCAGTTCTTTCAGATCAGTAAGCAGTTCAGAAAAAACTTTGGCATGGCCAAAGTTCTTAAAATCATTCTCTGTGCACAATAAAACCAGCTGCATGTGGTCAGTATTTGATCGTACATGAGGGGGCACATTAAGTAGAGAGAAGTACACAGCCAAAACCTTGTGCTTCTTTTTTGCAGATCCCAAAGGGTTCACAACTTCGAAAGCATCCTGGTATAAAACCAGCTTGAGACAGCTTGGGTTTTCCTGAAAAAATGTGTTTGACATAAACACCTTACCATCACAACAGTCAGAGAGAACATTGGTTTTGGAAACATTATTAGGATCCACTGACATGAGCCCCTGCCAGAACCCAGACTCCAGCATTCCCTTCAACGTTTTAAGCACAGGAACATAATAGGCACACCTCTCTCTTCTGTTCTCATCTCTGCCCAGTATGATTTTTTTGGGCTCAACATATTTAAACATGTCTTTAAAGCACTGGGTTCTCGAGTACGCAGTTCTCATGGGTCCTGTGTGGCAAGCTGCAAACAGGTCAGATTGTTTAACAGTGTCACTGATTTTTACAATGTCTTCATCTGAAACTGACATATCTTTTAGAAGCAAGTTTAGTCGATTCAATGTATACGTTTGTCCCAACTCGTGTATATTCTGCATTTCTTCAATAATAATTTGGATGGTAGACACTGGGAGAAGATATTGTCCCTGTAGTTTCATGTAAAACATGCATATATTTCTCAAATACAGGTTGCTGAAATTTAGCCAATCAGTGTCCTCAGCATCTGAGACAGGGGCAGGCAAGGATTCCTCCTGTGTGCTGGCACTTGTAGTGGGACTCTCACAATGTGTATCTTGGATTGTTGCACTAATGACATTTTCTGACCAATGTCTGTGCTTTCTGGACATGTGAGAAGTAAAAGTAGTTTTTGCAGTAAACGCACTTTTGCATCCTCTCACTGGGCAAGCCACATGGCGCCCTTCTGCAATGTGCTCCTTCAAGTGAGCAACCAGCAGTTTAGTTCCCTCAAACTCGCGTTCACAAAGTGAGACGGTGCACTTTAGTGGCGTTAAGGTCACAGCCTGAGACACGTTAATGGTTGGCGTAACGTCACTATTGTGGTGGCGATAGAAGTGTGACTTTAGAGCTGCATAACTTGAACAAACCTGATTACAACTTCTATCTACACATTTAAAAATACGTCGGGGTTCATTACGGTGCAGCTTGCAATGCAAAAAATACGCCTTCACAGACTGGACATTTTGTTCACATATATTACAAGAACACATTTTCAAATACACCGAGTTAACTCGCAATAAACGCGGGGTGGGGAGACAGCCCTGCTGCGCGGTTAGGGAACCAGGGATTTCGGCAGACTGATCCCGTGTTCTCCCCCCAGTGCATCTTTCCTATGGCAGTCAAAGAATGAAACGACATCTTTATGTTAAAATACCCCCATCTCCTCTCTTTGTTTTAATTTATTCACAATAAAGTCGAGCAGCGCGGTTGGAAAGACAGTCCTCGCTGCGCGGTTAGCCAAACAGGAGCTTCAGCACATAGACTGATCCCGCTTTAGCCCGCCAGCGCAGCAGTCAACTATTGAAACAATAACTTCACGTAAACACTCTCTGTCTCCTCCTCACGATTTAATTAACTTACCGAGGTGGCGGTGAATGGCAGCAGGGTAAACTCCTGGTGTAGACCGTGGACCTGAACGATGAGAAGTCCGAATCCGAAATATCCACCGGGTCAGAGGACGGTAAAAGGCTCGTGTCCGATACAATGCGCTGATTGGCCGATTTCAAATTTGGCGCATTCATGTCAACAAATGCACAATCCCAGAACTGTACGAGGCAAATACTTCCGGTTGGAGATGCTTCTTTTTTAATACTAATACTGATCTATGATACTGTGTGTGTGTGTGTGTGTGTGTGTGTGTGTATTAGGGGCCACATAATGAGGAAAAAAAATCACACAAAGTATATATGGAAATGGAAACTTATAATAATACATTTTTTTTTCAATATATAGCTCTAATCCTCTTGCATAAAAATAATAATAATTAAGGTATGACTGCAGAATATAAAACTCAAAGTATAGCAGAATCATTAATTCAGACAGAATAATGCATTTTATTTTAGGTTAATTACTGTTTTGTAACTTTACAGTATTTTCTCATGAATTTTACCTTTTTTTTTCATTCTTACAGAAAAATTCCATGTTTTCTACATATTTCAACCGTAACAATTAAAGTTATGCTCGTCTTCTCTTTTTACGGTAATTCAATATATTTACTGCGGTGATACACTATTTTATATTTTACGGCCCTTGACTGTTGGCATTTGACATTTTTTTACCGTAATTTCTACAAACTTTTTTTACAGTGTATGTCCACTATGGATGGAGCACTTGTGAATATAGAAGAATGCACCCGTTGGAGAATAAATTTTACAAATTTAGATTTAAGTTTCTTGCTGTCTGGAGAGTCCAGGAGCATAACTATCACAAGTGAATTCAAACTGGGGAATGTTTTTCTCTTACAAAATGCTTAAATTGCATATAGTTTTCTTCCTAGGTCAAAAATTGTTTTCTGTATTGCAGATGATTTGTCTTGCAATATGCTGTATATCACAAAAATGTCAGTGCACCTCTCACATTTTTGTAAAGTATTTTATTATATCTTTACTGGGGAGCTACAGTGCATTGAGGACCAATGTTGACTGTGAAATACTGAAGCAGAGCATGACCCCCTCCCCAAGAGAGTAAAGGCATTGCTGGAGAAAAAAATTACATTTGGGACATTTCACTTCGGGGTGTCCTCACTTTTGTTGCCAGCGGTTCAGACATTAAAGGCTGTGTGTTGAATTATTGTTATACAAGCTACATGGGATTGTAAAAGGATATAGTGAAATATATACACAAATGTGAGCCCCACCCCTTCCCACTTCGTCCTTGAACTCCTAGTGCTGAATAAGATGTACGACAAACACAGAAAACCTTGTTTGCTTTCAGGTTTATGTGGATTTCCACTGTTTTCAGTCACAATGTCACTTAGGACAAGCTTTATTTCCATGTTTTTTTATTGTTTTCAGTTTTTGTTGCTTTAAATGTTTTCTCTCAGCCCTGAAAAACACCAGAATATGAAAACCTGTAATTGAAACGCAACCTTATTATTCACAGATAGTAACACTGAAGATAATGAGTGAGGTATGTCACTTTCACATTACTGGGGGGTAATTGCCTTTTTGACTTAAAACCATATATAACTCATAAATAAATAAATAAAAAAGAGGAAAGATGTCATATATATGCTTGCTTTTATATTGCACAGTGATAGTTAGTAGAAAACATTAAAACTAAAACGCTTGCATTAACTTACCTCTTGTTACAGCAGCACTATAGTAACAGGAAACCTGCTGCATCACTGTGTGATGAACCAGTGTGTTTTCATAAGCGCTGACGTGTGCTCACAGTGAATGACATGTTTCCCGTGTCTGAGTCTGACACCAACAACGCTGTGAGGAGCCCAGAATCCCTGTTCCTGCAATCACACCGAGCCCTTGAGGGCTTTTTTTACCGGTGCTGTGTACAAACCTGCCGCCTCTCAGCTCAGTGCTCAATCTTGTGATAACAGTAATGTATTAATAACAGCAGACGGGCTCGGGAGTGACTGATACACCTAACAAAGGCTGCTAAATAAGAAACTACATTAAACATTCAACACAGGACAAGGACACGGAGTTAGGTACAAAGTGTTATTTTTTTTCTGCAACCCACACTCCTCTCACGTAAAGTATTTTTTGCAACTAGGCCAATTACGGAACTGCAAGCCAGACAAATACAGAATATAGACCTGTGCCCAACGCACAAACAGCAATAGGTTTGTAAGCTGAGTTGTTCTTACGTTGTCAATCTATAAATGTCATTGGGGGTCATTTAAATGCCTTTAATGCTCTAAATAACAAAGACTCATCAAAAACAAATAAAGGACGTAAAAACAACACATTAACAATATTTTATTATATAATAAAGTATATAATTAAAAGGAAAAAAAAAAAGATTCTGTGTGTATGAGGTGGTGTGGGTTGCAGCAGAATAGGTGAACTAGTCCAAACACAACACAGCATTTTAGGAACATTTATGTACATCAGTCAGCAGTTGTTCCTATTTACCAATGCTTGTAGGTTGGATCTTCATATTTTGGGGAAAGTAGTTGGTAGACTAGTCGACTTCCTGTCCTGACGTCGAGGAGCTGTTGCCTGTGCACACATTTGCAGTTAAAGCTATTCAAAGAATAATGGATAAAACAAAGACTGGGAGTTGTTTTAATGACTGATAATAGGGAATAAATACTTACCATGCAACATCCAGACTCCGGTAAGGTTTTTAGCTCAGAGCAGCAACATTTCTGGGGTTTGGATTTTGTGCTCCAAGCGTTCATGTGTGTGTTCCTTTGATATGACATTGCAGCGGAGATTCGTAGCGAGGCGGCTGCTGTTCTCTCGCTGTCCCCCCACCACCCCCCTACTCCCCACCCCTCCCCCCCCCCAGTCAGATCCTCACAGGTGAACGATGTGACAGGAGCCGCCTGCGATACATTAACCACGCGCTCTCCTGCAGGGCGTGCAGCAAGCGCGGAGCTGCAGCCGCACACCAGCACTGCAGCAGCTGCTGCACGCTCCTGTGCATTAAACACTGGAACCGTCTGCTCATATTGTTCATTTATTTAATTATTTAATCTGTCAAACACACAAAAAAGCATCCACAGTACTTTTAGAGTGGGACAGAATAAAACTATAGATTTTCCAGACAATAATTATATGTAGTTTAAAGCTATTAACAGCAACATGGGCTTGGAACAGCAAGTTCTGCCCAAGTCATTTTACCACTCCATGGAAAAAGGAAGGGAAAGTCGCTCTCCGGTTGTGCTTCCTCGAGTGGTTGAAGGAGGTTGTTTCCGGCCATGGTGTGAAGTGGAGAAGATTGGTTGTGCAGGCGGTTGTTGTCTCGTTCTGCTTTTCCTCGTCGCTGGATGGAGGAACCAGGTTTGAGCTGCCTGGTGCTCAGTAGCAGGTCCTTGAGACGCTGGTGGAGCAGCTGAGGCTGTGCTGAGAGACGCCTGGTGAGCAGACAAGCTGCTGACCTGCAGCTTCTGGGGGGGGATCACAAAGTCCAGCCTCAGCCAGCCAGAGATGAGCACACTTAAGCATAATGTCATCGTCCATATATATATATCAAATCTCTGCAGGCACAACAGTTGGTCAAAGCCGTTTCACAGAAAACAGTTGAGAAACTGAAAAAACAAACAAAATACAAAATGAGCCGAAGCACACTAAAATTCGGTGGAACTGCAGCGCAGTGACAATATGTTGTGTCAGTCACTTTAAGTGGCTCCTGCATTACTGATAGTCACCCATTGTCAATATAAAGATGTAGATCAATGCAGCTTTAAAGCGGACCAAAACGCCGCTTGTCAGCCTGTATCTGACCTCCATCACAAACAATCAAACACCGTAAAACGTATCCACTGATCTGGACAACTAGACGGCTGTCAGGGAAAGATACTTTACGGGAAAGAGATCACAGGCCTGAGATGAATAATGAAAATGACCTCTGTCTTCCCGTGGAAAGCAGGCAGCTTGAGTGACATTAAATCTCCCCCGGCCTGTCTGGTTGAGTCTCCAGGTCCAGGCTATTGTTGCTTGATGACCTGCCAACCAGGCTGGCACACTTGATGCTCCTGCCTGGCGCTGATCCTGTGTCTGTAGCATGGCAGCCTGTCAGCCTCTGACTTCACTGTTTCCCTGCTGAAGGCTGCCAATGCAGCTGCTTATTATTCCAATTCTGCCTCCAGTATATTGACTTGTTATAAATGTCATGGTTAGCTGGCATTGCATTTTTTTTTTAATTATTTTAATTATTATTTTTATTCATTTAGATAAACCTTCAGCACATGTGCAAGTATGGGTGCTTTTTTAGGATTCCTTTTTCATATATAAAACATGGCAGCACCTGATGTACTGTTTGCTTGTGTTTACTTATTTTGAACATCTAAGCAGTAGAGCAAAGAGGAAGAACGAAAAGCAAGAAAAAAAATGTGCAAAAACACTGCAAAGTGCTCAAAGGGGCTGAGAGGAAGTAAAAGCACATCTAATGCTACCCCTTAACCCAGATCCATTAAAGCAGTACAGTATATACATGCCAGTATATCCACTGTATAGCATAATAATAATAATTACATATTATACAATACCATCAATACCAAAGTCTGAGTAAATAATAATGTGTTTACATACATTTACTATTATAAGCAATTACAGACAGATACATTAAAAATAACAAATATTAAATTACACCGTTCTATCAAAAATGTATATAAATGTAAAAATAATTTAGATAGAAATAGTAAAAATAATTACTTAATTCTAAATACAAGTATCATGTATATTACAAAACTATATATTTCCTTATATAATTAAGTCCATATAAAAGGAAAATATCTTTTTAATCCTTTAAGATCACTTGTCTGGTCATAATGTTCACTTATTTGAGTAAATATATTTTGCTCTGAAACATATTTGAAAAAATATGTTCTGTTTCTTATTGACTTTTTTAGATACAAATTTAAAACATTTTTTTCTTCCTGTCAATCAAGTGTTTTGTGGGCGGTACCTGATTCTCCCTGTACATGCATGTGATATGTGGTCCACCCACATTAGTCATTGTTCATCTTATTTTATTTATCTGACACAACGAATATGAACCACAGTTTAGTCATGTGTTCATTAGATTTATTCATCAAAAAGGCATTTAGTCAAACTTTATCATTGGTATGTTAGTCCTTATAAGTATTGTATTAGTCTTATTTCTAGATCTTATACATCTATGAAGATCACAGCATTTTGATAATTGCCGTAATCACTCTGTAAATAATCATGGATGAGGTTAAGTCACAAATGTGGTCATTTTCAGTTTCTTATTCCACTGAGCTCACAGTCCGTCCCTTGGCTTTGGGCCAGAGTTTGAAATCTTCAGACTAACAAGCCTAAACAAGCTGTTCAGAATTATTGCCCTTGATGATGTGGCAGTGGGGACACATGCAATGAATTAGCATTGATTACTCCGTTAGCCGTGCTCACTGGAGCCAGGAACGCTGCTTACCAAATGTACTGCAGCCTGCTGCCCAGTTTGTAATCTTATTGTGTTACCCTTGGCTATGGATTAACCCAGAAATCATAGAAAATATAGAAGGTAGAAAGCCGTTATTGACGTGGAACACAAATACGGAACGACACATAGTTGGTCCATGAAACTTAAAGCTTATTAAAAAGAATGATAGTTACCGTAAAACACCAAATAACAGCCTGGGTGTTTATTTGCTTTAATCACTTAACAGACCAGGCATCCACTTGACACCAGGCGGCAGTTTGGGACAAGCATTTAATAATGAATTAATAGGCTACTTACATCTTTATAACGGGCCTTGCGATTAATTGAAACCTGACTATAATTTTTAACAACGCAAAATCATTGCGAGCAAAGGAAAGAAGCTGTTTCTCGAGTCTGGTAGTTTGAGTTCCCTGTGAGCTGTGGCGCCTCCTGAGGGCCGGAGGTCGACCAGATGGGGGCCAGCGTGGGAACAGTCCTCAACATTGTGTTGTTGGCTCTGGAGAGGCAGCTGGTGTTTGCAATGGCCAGGAGTGAGGGGATAGGGCAGCCAAGGATTTTTCTATATTGTGTAAACGACCTCTCTGCAGTTCTTTTTTTTATCAGGCACTGAGCAGACAGCCCACCACGCTGTGAGGCAGCGTGTTAGGATGCTCGCTATTGCTAAAGCGGCAAAAGGCCACCGGCGGATTTCTCGCACACATCCTTTTCTCTCAGGACCCTCGCAAAGTGCAGATGCCGCTGCGTGTGTTTTTTGACGGAAGCTGTGCGTCAGAGTATGTGGACCAGGAGAAG
Organism: Eupleurogrammus muticus; assembly: GCA_036785175.1. Classification (NCBI taxonomy): domain Eukaryota; kingdom Metazoa; phylum Chordata; class Actinopteri; order Scombriformes; family Trichiuridae; genus Eupleurogrammus; species Eupleurogrammus muticus. The sequence continues at coordinate 15,377,841 of JAYKQN010000018.1, forward strand.
CTGTCAGATTAGTGGGAACCCAGGAGTTTGAAGCCGTGACCTTGCTTCAATGGGCGATAACAACCCCTCAAGACAATTCATGACCACGGGAGCGAGAGTGGTGAATCTGTAGTCATTCAGACTTCCTATAGCATACAAACATACAGGAGAAGAAACAGGAACTTCTATCTATCTTTCCATCTATGAGGAACAGGAGAGTTATAGAGAAGTGTGTTATATATTTTTTATACAAAAACCTCCAATATGATTTAATAACAAGCAGCAAAAAAAACAAAATGATTTTAAAGAACTGAGATTTATTACAGCAGAGTTGCAGTTTTCTTCCAGTTTGTTATATGAAGCATAAAAACCCAACACGGCTTCTCCGTGGTTGGTTTTAAACTCCGGAGACGAGAGCGGACCCGTACCAGGCCATCTGAGAGATCTGGATGGTTGTTAACGGAGCAGCGGAGCAGAAATGTATTCAGGCCCTGAACTATTTGGAGCTTTATAGACCAACAGCAGTACTTAAAATCTGTTTTTTGGCAGACAGGAAGTGTAAAGACCTCAGAACCAGAATGGTGGGATCCAATTTCTTGGTCATCAGGACTCCGGCAGCAGTCTTGACACCTGGGTTTTCCTGCAATATGAGACGTGTTTCTTCCATTTCTGCTGTTCACTTAAATCTCTCCTTACAACCAACACTCAACAGCTTGCACTGAACTTGGCTGAGTTTATTCCGTGAGGAGTTTTTTTTGGCTCGAGATGAAGAAAGTTCTCTAACTGTTTTGTCAAACAGGACACTTTCAGAGTCTGAGGTCAGAAACAATGGCCCCCGGGCTCTTTGTGAACTGTCAGCGAGTAGAATCGCCGCAGCTGGAGACGGGAGTAATGGAAAATAAGCTGTTCACTGCGTTACTCTGATGTCACCAACGTCCTCTCTGGTTCACTTTTTGGGGGCGAGAAATTTAATTTAGTAAGAAACTGTCAGAACTGCCAGCAGCGGCTGAACTGAGCTCTAGTCAAGCTTCCAACTCCACATCCTTTATTTCCTCTCTCCCAGCCTCTGGAAATGCAACTCCACAACAGCCTTCAGACTATGTAATTTAGGGTCTAATGCACATGATAGAAGGCACCTAAAACGCATTAGACATTGTTCCAGATTCAAGTTGTAATATAGCACTCATAGTACGTATTCATGAGCAGAGCTTACTGTGGTATTGATATTTGCTATTGTGCTGATGTCCCATTATTCCAAAATGCTAATAGCTTAAAAAACCATTGGTCCATTGGGCCAAAATTACTTCGTACATTAGTCACAAAAAGAAACAAACTCTTCTGCTCCAATGGCCCATTGTTCTGAAAATAACTAATCTCGATGGAGATTTCAAACAATTGTCATAACATTACATTATAATTGGTGTGGTGTTGACTGCTGCCACTACTGTTAACCTCATAAGATTCACTGTACCACAGGGGTTGAGTGGGGTCATTTCCGGCAATACTACGCTTCGGTCTTTGTTTTCTATGTGCATATTATGATACAATTATGGTCCCAATGTTGTTTACATCGATTGACACCATGCACGAGCCAATCGAAGCAAGGGGTCGGGAGATAGCCAGTTTGAAAGCCAATAGCGGCTTTCCCATTACCGAGCCGAAGCCGACCCTACAGGGGCGGCTCGGTGCGAAGGGGTTTCACACATTCGGGGGGAGGTGCTATCGGGGCGGGCCCTCGATATTCTGGCCCAACCTAAACGATGGTCCTAGAGGGGCCCGGCGGGCCTAGAGGCATTGTCCAGGTAGGGGCGGGGGCACCATCTGGAACTAAAGCGGGGATGGCTAGCTTACCTGTACCTATATCCTAACTCTCGTCCCCTAAGGAATTCCTAACTGCTTTTGCTTTTCTGGAAGTATTTGGATGATGGAGCGGCAATTCTTGGCCATATAACCGCCTATCCTGCTTGAAAACGGGCTGGATCAGTGACGTTTTTCCGAGCGAGGGCGTAACCTGGAGATACTAGTAGCCCGTAATGTGCAAACAACAGCTCTCAGGGCATGGGGCCAGCGGCCTGAGGCTATCAGCACCGAGGGGCCCCCCTTACGGCCCGGGCCGGCCGGGCTGTGCAATGGGAAAGTGGCTATTGAGGGCCGACTTTGCACGTTTCACATCCTTTGTATTGATGAACTGCAGTGTGTCCCAATGGAAATCCCCCATGACAAGACCATCCAAATATAATAGTCAGTAGCTAGGGCTTTTAAACAATGCGATATGTGACATGTGGCAACTGTGTACTCACAACTTGGGCACACCATTTTTACAAATAAGACTGATAAACACAGTGTATCTTAAGAGCTTATGGTTGGCAAAGTGTTGAGTAAGTAGCAAACTACACCACATTTCAAGGGATCATTTCAACCTAAACCTTTGTGCCTAAACCCAGTCAAACCCTAATCACAGCATTGTCACGTCATAAAAAGCCCCGTGCTGATTCAGCACCCTGGACAGCGCTATCGATCATTAAAGCCCAACACCTCCAGAGTGTGTGGTTTTTTACAGGCTTCCTTAATGGGCTTCTTGGTTTGGTTTTGGGATAATAGGCTGTCAGACTAATTTTCCAGCTATTGGAGTTTTGGAATAATGGGTTTTTGGACTAAGTGTTTCAGCATCTCAGCTCAGTTCATTTAGCTAAATTCTTCAATACTGCAGCTAATTACCTGTAGTGTATTTAAACCTACACCAGTTCTGCCCAAGCATTCATTGCCCTTTTCTTCTTTTACTGACTTTCTCACTAATCCTGCAGTTGTTTACATGCTATTTAGATCTACTAATTACTTTATCTTATCAGTTTGTGCTGGCTTCTGCCCCCCCCCCTCTCAATTCCCTGCCCTCTCTTACATTTAGCTGGTCCGATGCCTCCTTTGATATCATATATGCATTCTGATTACTCATATCCATACTTTCAGGCTTTAAGAGGTTGCAATCAAATTTAATGTATTAAAAGCAGTATCTTGTCTTGTCTCGCCCTCATAAGGAAGTCATGTCACTTTTAATTATTTGAAATATGACAAGATTTTTAAAGCGAAAAAATGAATGAAAAATTCACCATTATTTTTCGCAAGCAAGCAAGGTTGGAGTTAGTGGAGTTTGGAGGACGGACGGGCTGAACGTGAAACATTCTCCGCTTCCTGGGAGCGGGCTTGTTCCGCTCCAGTCAGCCATTCATTCACATCCTCAGCTGTCAGCCCCAGAGACGCGCTGCCATGTTTGTCCTCGTTGCGAGGAAACAGAACATATTTTACATTTTTTTGAACACGGGAGAAACTGTACTTGACTTTATTCTGTCTTCTCCGGAAAGAGAATATGTCCTTGTTGGATTGGGATGACATTTCCTGGAAGTGCAAAACTTTCCAAACTTCTACAAAAACTTCCAACCCCCAACTGGAAATCATGGAAAGAAAAGATATGATGTAGTTACGAGTTCAAAACACAGTTTTTTTTAGTAATTTTCAACGTGAATTCCTTGAAAACCTAAAAACCTCTTTATCCAAAAAATAGCATTTTATTGACAAAACACATCAATATGTCCATAAATACACACATAGACACACACTAGGTGTATGTGTACAGTTCATACAGTATAAACACACAAGATACTAGCTATGCCTTCATAAAGCATAGAATTTATTAGTGTAATGTTTCACTCAATAAATATCTTAAAAAATATTCATATAGAGCATGTACACATTCTAATTGTTTTATAGTGAACACTTACATCCAAAAGCAACACTCAGTATCATCTTTAAATCACCTCTTAAAACCCTCCTTTATAGACTGGCCTTCATGTGATGCCATTGTTCAGCATTCTTACTTCCAATATAAAATGTAATATTTGCATAGTTTTTATGGTCTTATTTATCCCATTGTCTCTACTGGTTTATTTGTATTCTCTGTTCACTGCTGTACTTGCTTATAGGTCATCATCAAGTACAGGGAAATACTAAAGAGGCAGCTGTATTTGTCCTATTAAAAAGTGCAAAATTCACAGCCAGCGCCTGGTGTGTAAATCCAGAATAATTCTCGTATAAAGACAAGGGTGTTTATGTCCCTCGCCCTCAGCGGGAGTGGGACTTTGCTACCAAAATAACTAAAGGGAAGCTACAGTGTGGCTCATTAGACTGAAGTGGTTTGCCACAGGGCTCTTATGGTTTCCGACAGCATTTCCTTGCTCCTTTTCCCAACTAGATGCTGAAAAACGGGTCCATGTATGTATTTCCAGTAGATGTGACTGTGGTGCTCCTTTCACCGGTCGCCCAAACCAAACCAATGAAAATCTCAATTAATGGAGAACTTTGCTGCCAGACTTTTACAACTAGAACAAGTAAAAGAGAGCATATCAGCCGTGTTTCAGCCAATCTGCACTACTGGCTGATTTTAAAGCTCCTTACAAGGCTAACACTTAACTTTTAGTGCTTTAGGACCAGCCTTTCATTACAAATTCTGTGTTGTTTTATAATTTGTCACAGCATCACAAATCCTCCGTTGCTTGTTTTTTTCTAATACAAACTATCGCACGAATAAGAAAATCAGCGGTTTAGCCTTTTTTAACAAGATAAAATGTATTTATTCAACATTGCTTTTAATTAACTGCCACATTTCCCTTGTTTTAATGATATCTCCTAAATATTTTATAGTTCTTATGCCTTCACATTTTTTCTAACTGTATCTTTCACAAATTCTATTATCCTTAGCGTTTCTGTCTTTGCTATTTACTGCTTAGTCACTTGAGTGTTTGCACTTGTTTTATATATTCTTTTGTTTTTTCACTTTATTGGAAAACACTTTGAGTTACACCCTTTCCTGCAAAGATGGAACCTAACGGCTATCATCTCCAAAAAAAAGTCTAAGCCTCCAGTGGAGCCAGCTGGATCTGGCCCACCACAGTCAAGTAGTAAGTTGTCTTGAAATACTAGTTGGACTGGCTGAGAATGGGCCTGTCTAGTAAAAGATAATAAAAAGTAAATAAGAAAGGTTAAAACGTTGGCAGACTCCCTTAGGAACTGAGACCATATTCATGATGAGATATAAGCAAGCAAGTATAATATATATTAATATGATACCTTTTGCAGGTAAAAATCAACTCAACAAAAAAAAAATCTAATATAACATCAAATTTAAGGACAATTTACAACTAAACTTTTAACTCAGCTTTATTTATATAGTGCTTTACAAACAACCAAAACTGCCACAAAGTGCTGTACAGTCAAGTCAAACAATTTGCAAACAACGGAACCAAAATGCAAATTAAAGTAAAATAGATGCGAGGAAACTGTAAAGAACAAGCACAATAAAACAGTAAAATAAAAAGCCTAAAGTCTAAATTGCACTATATTGCCAAAAGTATTTGCTCACCAATCCAAATAGTCAGAATCGGGTTTCACTTCAATCACTTTCTAGGTCCAGAACCACAGAGCAGCGACATCCAAGCGTTGGACACAGTGGTGTAAAGCACCTCTGGACTCTACAACAGTGGAGGCTGGAGTTCTCTGGAGCGATGAATCGCGTTCCCTCATCTGGCGATCTGCTTCATGCGGCGGTTGCCAGGGGAACAAAACACTTGAGACACTTTGAATGTGGTGTCACGTAAATTCAAGGCAGGTGAGGGAAAACGTTTGGCAATATAGCGTATTGAACCACGAGCTGAGCTCTTCAGTGTTACAGAGGAATTCAGCTGGAGTTCTGATTGAAAGCCACAGAAAACTGAGCAGCAGATTTGGAGTTAAAACCCTAGAGAAAGGGTATCAGATTTAAGGTTGGCACAGGAAAACACATAGGGGTCTAAGGACAGGGGTTGTTGTGTTCATTTTGTACAAACTGTAAAGCCCAAATCTGAGGTTTGTGATTTTGGGATATTCAAATGAAACTGACTTGAATTGAGTTGACTTAAAGGCACATATACCATAAGAGAGGAGGAAGTCTAATGTGTGTCCATGTTCATGTGTAGGACCAGTCGCACACTGCACCAAGGTAAAAGAGTCAATAATGTTTAAAAATGTTTTCTCGTGCAATATGTGGATAAAACTGAATGTTGCCCCCATACATGTCGACCAGCAGGCCTGCTAGGGACAAGATCCTGGACCAAGGCAGATAACCTTGAACCGGGCCCTGAAACTAACAGGACGAGGAAGCCAAGGCCCGATATTTATACAAAGTAGATTCAATGGATCTGCTTCAACAGCTGGACCAGCTGGAGGCGCTTCACCGAGACATGGAAATGAAGAATCACGGTAAACCAGACAGCACGAGACAAAGGGATTTCTAACTCAGGGCGGGATACAGTGGATCTGAGTTTGAGTTTACATCACAGAGAGTGAGCAGGAACCAGCAGGAACCAGCAGGAACCTGCAGGAACCAGCAGGAACCAGCAGGAACCAGCAGGAACCTGCAGGAAGCAGCAGGAACCTGCAGGAAGCAGCAGGAACCAGCAGGAACCTGCAGGAAGCAGCAGGGACCAGCAGGAACCAGCAGGAACCTGCAGGAAGCAGCAGGAACCTGCAGGAAGCAGCAGGAACCAGCAAGAACCTGCAGGAAGCAGCAGGAAGCAGCAGGAACCAGCAGGAACCAGCAGGAAGCAGCAGGAACCTGCAGGAACCAGCAGGAACCAGCAGGAACCAGCAGGAACCTGCAGGAGTGGGAAAAAAAGAAGCTCCATGCACCGCAGAGACCATCTCTGGCAGGGAAGCCCAGCACAGGGAGTGTGTGATGAACGGGGTTATGTAAGGTTATTGCAACCATTCTACATGGTGGAAATGTCACAAGTTTTCCACCTGCTGTAAAATCTCCACTACAGCCGCTGGTTGAGCTGCATCCTGGGATATATGTCGTATAGTGAGACTCCTCTAAGCTTTTTTTCTGTAAAAGCCACAGACCCATCCTCCTCCTCACATGATTTCTGACATTCATTTTTGCAGTGATTGTGCGCGCGGGATAAGGCGAGGTAATAAAACCGGCGCCGCCCAGCAGCGTGTAATCAGCGGTGTGATTTCTACCCTTTTTTTTACCACCTTCTGGGTTTCTGCTGAGAAAAGTGAAATATTTGCGGAGTTTCAAACATCACAACATGCCAGGAAGCAATTTGGTCTCGTGAAGAATTTAGAAAATATCAAGTCAAGCGAGGTTTTATTCCATGAGGTGAAATATTAACAACGTTAAACCAGAACGGGTTATTCTCACCCCAGAGCTGCATTTAATGAGAGGAAAAAATCAGAGCAGCTGTGTTATAAGCATGGGAAAAAAAGTGCTTTAATGTGTTAATGCTGAGTGTAAATGACCCCTCTCAGAAAGAGGGATTTAATTTAAATGATTATGATTTTCAACCCTGTATACTATGTAATAATTCAATTTTCTGGACTAATGCCCATGGGATAAATATTTTTTTTGTTTATTGGCATTTTTGTGCAAGTGGCAACAGGTGCTGGTCATTAAATGCTATTTTCTGCAAAGCAGAGTAGAAAATGGCTAAAATAGATACATGTTATGATACATAATATGAATATATATGTTTGAAGACTTTGTAAAAAAAAAAAGGGGGGGGGTTTAATGGATTAATGGTGATTGTACATGACAACTGAATGAATGTGTTGAGTGTTTCATGAGTGTAATGTTAGGTTCATAAATGATCATTAGAGTTATTATGATTAACACTGTTTGGTACGATGTGTGATGATATGCTGACAACATTGCAATTTTGCAATAATCAATATATTAACAAATTTTTCTGTCTGTTGCTTTACTAATTGTGTTAATATTATAGATCCTTTCTTCCTTCCTTTTTAGCCAGGCTTTAAAGTCATATTAACATGATCTATTCAAAAGTGCTCAGCTGAATAACATACTCAGTCTTCTGTGTTGTTTTTTCGGAGCTTCTTGGTGTCTCCCCCGTTCAAGGGAAACATGAACAAGCCCCTCAGGGATCCCTCGGCCTGCATCCTCCTCCTTGTGATGGGAGATTGTAGGGACGACGATGTTGTGTGTGCGTGTGCATGTGTGTGTGTGTGTGAGCGGTAATGGCACACCACCTCATATGTTATTTATGCTGATGTCTCTGTACCGGCTCCCCTGGCTCGGAGGGTAAAACGTGGATATGGATGGAGGAGAAGCTTCTGTAAGAACTCAGGCAGACAAAGAGTTAGAACAAACAGGAGAGAAAAAAAAGAAGAAGAGAAAAAAAAACAGAGCAGGGGGACGGAGGCGAGAAGAGCTTTTTTTCGCCGCAGCCATCCATCCTAATGAAGAGCTGATGCTCGTTGGAAGCTACCTCATTATGTCTCATTAACCAGACCGAACACACAGATCCTCCCCTAGGTGTGCTGCTGTAGCGATGACGGGCGGCATAGCATAATAACTCACACACACACACACACACACACACATATATGGTGTATGCTGTCATGGCAGTGGAAAAGCAAAGGGGATCGGTTTTCTTTTCCCCACCTCATGCGGGGAAAGAAAAAAAAAAGGAAAAAGGCCTAACAGCCTAACTGTCTCCATCTGTCTGCACAGACGTCGAAATCTCCAAGACAGCGTTGATGGGCCTCTCTGTTTCTAAGCGGAATGCATTCATCACGTCTCCGGCGACATGGGTGCGGCGGCGGCGGTGGCCTTGGGGGGGTTTTGCTCGGAGCATTGGGGGCACCGTCGCCTCCTGTGGAGCCTGCGGTGGGAGATGTGGTGGATCTTACCTGATGGGGGGGAAGTTCTGTGACATACCCGTCACTGTCAAGCAAGATTACTGGTGCTCAGGGGAAAAAAATACTATAAATAGGTGCATATCCTGAGGAAAATGTGTTTTTCTTGAATGTTTTGAAGTGTTAAAATGTGTGAAGTATCTTCATTGCAGCAAAATTTCAGTTCATCTCATATGTCGCCAAACCAATGAACTCATCTTGCTGCATTCATCTGAGGCTCCTACGTCTGTGGAGCGGACCTCCCTTGTTGTCCAGAAACTATAAAAAATGCATCAATAGCGGTCGGTTTTATGAACAGCTTGTGCGGGGAACGTGGTTCCATTTATAGAGCTTTTGTTTGCTTGTTGTGCTACATATCACACGGCCTCTTAACTTTGCGCTCCGTTATGGATTCCTCAAAGACTTCCAGTACAAAGAGATTGTGGTAGCACCAAAAGCTGACATGCTTTTTTTTTTTTTTTTGTCAGTAAGTGACATAAGTGCATAAAGTATGAATATAATACATACCAGAATAATCATAATAAATGTTTGTATTTATCTATATATATATATATATATATATATATATATATATATATATATATATATATATATATATATATATATATACATATATATATATGTTATATGTTACCTACAGGTGGGTCATTTATTGCTATAGTAGTAGCAGTGGTAGTAATAAAATAATAATAGTGGTGTAAGAGGATTGTTTTGCAGGGGTTTTATTCTAAGTACCTGGATGTGCACAAATAAAGCAAAAACTTCCAATTTGGCGTTGAGTAGCACGTCCAAAAAAAAAAAGTGAACTCTGCACGCTCCCTGCGCTGCCCAATCCCCCAAAGTCACCTTAACCTTTTAACACGGATCAGAGAGGGGCAACAGAAAGAATACAAAGACACACCAGAAAGCTTTAGTCACAGTTCAAAGCTCCGATATGTGTCTGTGCGAGCAAAACAGATAGGGAGCGAAGGGGAGATGAAGAGGGTGATGGGAGGAGAGCGAGCGGGAGTCAATGAGGCACAACCCTGACTTCAAACACATACAGATTAACCTTACACCCTCGCTCACAGCGGAGCCTTGTTTCTGTGAAAAGCCAGAAACCCATTAGCGAGTCCAAGCTCTCTTTTGAAGGATCGTGACGGGGGGAGGATGGCGGCATTGTCTGAATACAAAAGCTTCTTGGAAACAACCACCCGAAAAATAAAAAAAACTCTCAACACTGTAGGTAAATCAGCTTAAAACGGTTGGGTTGCCGACTTGCGCTGATGTGTTCATTTGTACCGATGACGTGAGGGAGCCGGCCAAAAAGGCGAAGGGGGAAATAAATGAGAAGCCAGATTATCGGCAGCGTTGTCGGGAGCTAGATACAAGAACCACTCGCCTGTTAGCGAAAGGTCAACTGACACAGTCGGATCTTGATCTCGGGGCTTTTGAGCCTGCTATTAATTCTAGTGGAGTTCGGGTATTTATACATCGTTGCGTCACTGAGCGCCAAGGCTGCATTTGCCTTCTGGGGGTAAAGAATGAGATTGACATAACGGGAGAAACGGGGACAAAAAGGCAGCCCGGGTAAAAGCAGCCCTGGTAGACCAATCCTTCATCTCACGTGGATTTACTGCGCTGTGAAATTCAGTCTGGACACCAAGGACCCAATTTTCCCCTCATCAATGGAGCCAATCACAGAACAGGGGGAAGGTGCGGCAAGGCGATGACGAAACACACAGGCAACATGGCTGGCAACTGTGGATCCAACATGGTGGCAGACTGTAATTTACCCTCCTATGCAGCCTTAGAAAGCGTTCTAATTAATGTAGACTGCAGATTTATGTTGAAAAACAAGCAACTTGTAGCGCTAACCTATTGGATCGTCATCTGGTATTGGGTACGTCCTCAGGTATGTTTGATGCTGATGATGATTGATCATAAGATACGTACAGAACCCTTCACCTACTGCTACCTGCACATCCAGACCTGGATCGGTTTACATGTGAACATTTGTCCTCTGACAGATGTAATCATCCAGAGGAGTGTTGAGAAATGCAGTAGATTGGAAGTAAGGGTCAATTAGAGGCTAGGCATTAAATATAAAGAAAAGGGTAATGTCACAGGAGATGATTATTAGTGTAGCATTAATGTTTAATTCTCTGGTAGATGGCTCTGTGTCAAATGAGGAATGCAGGATTTCCTCCTGATGCTTGAACAGGGAAGAAACATTTGTATATTGGTCTGGAAAAAGCGAAGAATAAAGGCCGAAGATAAGAGCAGCAGGACTGACTCTGGTGCCGAAACCTTAATCCTCTGAGCCGTGTTAAAAAAAGAAAAAAGGCTGAGGTCGTCAGAGTGCTCCAGTGATCTTTCTCTCCACATGTTGGCACAGATAAGAGATTTGACAGATGACGCTAGAAGGAGCACGCAAGCACTTGTGAAGGTGGTTTTTAATGGAAAACATGTTTAACTGCTTTAATAAACGAGAGTTAGAAGAGATGATTGATAGTGCCCTAATGTCCTAAAAAAGATATGTGGCTTGTTTGCATTAATATTGATCATTTTCTCCTCTGACTGATTGATTAGATTGGCTGTGACTGAGGGGGCTAGTGGTGAGTACCAATGACTCTTTTTTTAAGGCACAGTTTCTGAATTTGGTCCATGTCCATTCGTCTCTGAAGCATTTTAACACCGAGACCTTCCTTTTAATCAAAAAGCAATTTAAAATCTCATTTTCTATGATACAGGACATTTAAGACGAACACTTTCCCAGTTGTGCCGATCGAAATCCAAAATCTCCACTTTGCACAAAACATAAACACATAATCTAGACATAGCCATGATTTTTTAACATATTCATGCTGACAAGAGGACAAGTTCTTTTGAACCTTCCATCTAGTGCCAATGTTTCGAGAATGAAAAACTTGCACTCAATTCGAGGCTCTGTGAAATACAGCCATCCTTCATTGCATAGGAATTCACTTCAATTTACTCTGGACACCACGGACCCAATTTTTCCCTCAGCGAAGGAGCCAATCACAGAAGAAGGACGGTGCAGCAAGACAATGATAAAACATAGAAGCAGTATTGTTTTGGAAACATATCATAAATCTAATTTCTAGAAACTCAAAATTTCATTCATTCATCTCATTTTGAATAATTGACCCCTTATAATGAGAACCAAACACTACCAAAAATGAACCATGCACAAATCTTGCACTTTTTTTTCTAAACACAATGCATACAGAGAAATTGAACGTTTCAACCAAGTACTGTATTAGCCTGGGCATACCCATCCTTCCTTGCATGCAAATTCACTTTGCTCTGCAATTTATTCTGGACACCAAGGACCTAATTTTCCCCTCAGCGAGGGAGCCAATCACAGAACGGAGGAAGGTGCAGCAAGACGCTCATGAAACACAGAAGCGATGGTTGATAACCATGGACCCAGCATGGCGGCAGACCCATTAACAATTCGATGCAGCCTCAGAAAGTATTCTATGTACTTTAAACCGCAAGCTTAGTTTTGGAAAATTAGCAACTTTTAGGGCTAAACTAGTTAACCGTCATTGGGTATTGGGAACGTCATCGGGTGTGTTTGATACGATTGGTTAAAATCTACGTACAGACACATTTGATAGGCATTGGTAGCAGCTGGGTTCATAAACTACACCTCCAATACAAACAAATGAACAGATGGTTCCCAGACCTCATCTACATCCACAGTGAGATGAGGTCAGTCGTAGGAAACATTCACCTGTTTCCATGATTTCTAGTGGCCTTTTTTTTTTTCTTCAATATTCCAAACAGTATTTCTCTCTGTTTGTTTTATTTCACACTCCGTCTGTGTCTGCCTGCAGGAAGCCTGCGAGGGCCGGTCTCTGATGTAATCTGGGAGGAAAAGCTGTCTAAAATCCACTCATGCTCCATAAATGCCAGATTTAAAGTGATTTAGTTTCGAACCGCCGGTGCACATCCAGGGCTGCGTTATCCTCAGAAAAAAAAAGCGTTTTTTTTTTTCTTTTCTTTTTTTTTGCTTTGCCGTCGCACATGTAAATCAGCAGATGTGATCCATTTAGGTGACTCAGGAAAATGTTTGTTGATGTTCAGGGTGACCTCAACCCCACCAACCACGACCCCTCCTTATTAAAAGTGTCTCTTCTAATTACACATGCAGAGACTCAGGTGACAGATGAGGAGGATAGGTGCTCGCTGCATGGCACACTGTTGACTGGTTTTCTTTTTTTTTTCCGTATGTAGCAGAGAAATAAATAATATTCACAGCCTGTGACATCTCCTATTTCTCCTCTGTGTGTTTGTTTCACAAATGCTAATAAAACACTGCTGTTGGGTGGAGGAGAGAAAGGATTTTTGTGTAGTTCCATCCCTAATGATGATAAATCTACTCTGGGGAGTTATTCAAATATTCAAGTCCTGGGAAAGGAAATGAGAAACATTTTCTTACCCGAGGCTCATGAGAATTATGCTCGTCAGGTGTATATAAAAAAAAAAAAAAAACAACAAAAAAAAAAAAAACGTCTGAGTCCCAGATTCTCCGCATTCTTACTCTGCTCAATATGTTTTATTGTCACTCACAGAAACATGAGATGCGGTTGATTTAACTGCTTAGCCGCCACTGTGCTGGGTATCGAGCTGCTTTATGTCCCTTATCACCACACCTACACACACACACACACCCGTTCACACACCCGTTCACACACACACACACACGCACACACACACACAGTCCATTACACAGCGGTCCACCTCTCCGTGCCGCTGCAGGCTCCCTCCTCTCCCGCTCCGGGGAAGGCAACTGTCACTTAGCCCAGCGTCGCCCATCTGCACCTGTCAGACGGCATCTTGTCTCTGCGGTTAAGCTGGCAGAAAATAGCCCTGGGAACAGAGAGCACTATGGGAATTGAGCTCTGACCGGGCAAATCGTCCCAACCTGACGGCCTCAAGGCTCGCTGTGCCGCCTGAACTGCAATAACCTCCTAATGTGTTCTCCGGACAAAGTGCTCTTTGATCCCAATACAATATCGACAATATGATCTGTACATCCAAAAAATGTAAAAAAAAATAAAAAATAATTATAATAAAAAAAATTAGATGACCACATGAGAGAGTGGAGATCTGATTTTTTGAGGCGTAAGGTGTGTAGCAGTGTAATAATGGTTAATAACATTATAAATTTATCCTGTTTAAAATGCAATAGGCCATAAGATAATACAAGCGCTAAAGCAATAACATAATACATTTTTGCTGGTTATTAGGTAATTCCGCTGGTGAAGAAAATTATTTTTGCAAATGTAATAACTGAGCTGATAACGTAAAAAAGTTATTAGCTCATCAGTTTAGGACTTTTATTGTGTTATTGGCCACTTATGTCTTGGGCCTAATACATTTTAAAGCAGGCAAATTTATTACGTTATGGGCTGCTACAGCTTTCAAAAAGTAAAAAGGGCATCAGCTCTTTGTGGTGGTGCACCACTGTGCAGAAAGTCATGATGTGAGAGGGGATTGTGCACAGGAAGAAAACCACATAGGGCACTTTATCACATTATCTTGCACGTTGGGCAACTGTAGCAGGCACCTTTGCCCTTTTTTTTTCGAACATAGGATGAACAAAGGTCGCAATCGCACCCTCCTGAGCCCGTCACTGAAATGAGAGGTATGTCTCAGAAATAAGAATATAGCTTATAAAAAGAGCCTAAGGTTCTACCCCAAACCATTTTGCTTATGAAATATTCTTTTATTTTACCTTTCTGTGTCTGCATGTCCTTCGTGTGTCTGGGAGGATTTTCTCCAGTTTCTCTGGCTTCCTCCCACAGTCCAAAAACATGTTGAGGTTAATAGGAGACTCTACATTGCCTGTAGCTGTGAGTGTGTGAGTGAATGGTGTGTGTGTGCCCCACAATAGACTGGCAGCCTGTCTGTGCTGTATCCTGGCTCTGGCCCATGCTGGGATTGGCTCCAGTTGACCCCTGTGACCCTAGTGAGGAATAAGTGCATATAGAGAATGGAAGGGTTTTTCAGAGAAATCTGTTAAAGAAAAGAGTTCTTCAAGGATTATGGAAAGTGGGGGTGAAGCAGGGAGCCTAGAATTTGCATGTATGAGGATGGCTGCCCACCTGGAACCAAGTTCTGCCAGAGGTCTCTCCCCGATAAAGGTCACCATCTGAAAACTGCTCTGGATACTCGCCATCCCATTCTCCATATATATTATAAATCCTAAGAACATTTCACAGACTGTTCTGTGTATAACCCTTTAAGTTGGGTTCTCGATAGAACTCTCTAAAGTTGTTCCTAAAAACTTTCCAATGGAAACCAGCCAAAAATCTCTATATGGTTCAGACAACTTAAAACAGTGATAGAGAGTCGCTGCCATGGGCCATGGTGGAGCAAGGACAAGCTATGCTCATGTTTGTGGTGAACGTCCCCCCTCCCCAAGAGCGGGTTGGTTACGTAACCAACGAGGCTGATCATTTTTATTCTCAGGGAGGACTAGTTTATATATGTGAAACCCAGGAAAAAAAACATCTTTTTATGATATAGACCTTTAAAGTCATTATGTATTTTAATGTCCTGGCAGTAACAATAAGTTTAAATGTTTTATTTTCTTTGATTACATGTTTAAATTGAGATTTACACTAAATATTTTAGTACTACTACTGTTATAAAAAAATGCTGATGTTAAAAGTGCTTGCTCAAACAATATATATGAAAAACAATGCAATTAATAGTAATTAATTGCAGGAATTCAAGCGAAATCAATTAATCACCAATAAAATTTGTAATCGTTGCCCAACCTCATCTTAACAGAACAATGATCTAAACTAAAACAGTCCTCTTGGAAGACTTCATCATTACACAGTGACTGTGTATATAAATCACTTCCTGAAACTCTGGCCTAACATAATCATTGACCTTAACCACTAGTTTTCCATCATACTTAAATTGAACTGGTCATGATTGGGTTCAGAATAAGTACAGTCTGTTAGTTAAAGAGATATTCTGGTTACATAGTGTATACTATTTTATCAAACATCTCACCAAGGCACACTATGTTGCACATGTTTTTACTGTGTGCCAATATCTTCACACTGAACTCTGCCAATTAATGGCTCAAAATCTCACACAGCAAACCATCGCTATTTTGAATTATGTAATATACCATGCAAGTGCGTCAGAGCATCACAACAGTGCATTGTAGTTTACAATAAGGTTTGAATCAGTGTTGCATTTTGTGAAATCCTGCCCTAAAAAAACAGTAATTTATTCTCATCCAAACCCAGTCAGAAGTGGTCATTATCTCAAGGTTATACAAAAATATTGGAAATTACATAAGAAATCCTTTTATTAACATAAATGTACTTTTAGTAATATGATAATATCATCTCCAGTCTGACCTTATGCCTCTGAACTAAATTGAATTCTACATTTAAGTTAGAAAAAAAAGTCTGGACTCTAAGGACTGCATGTGTGTGTGATTTAATGTTTTGATAGTTGCAGTGTCTGCCAGACCTACATTAACTTACAGTATGTACGAAGTTTTGCATGTTGTAATTAAACAAAACGTGATCCAAACCAAATGGCACAACGAAGCTTTGTTTGATTCTTGGCTCGCTGTTGCGTGTACATTGATGATAATGTGTGTTTCACCCACCGTCCAATTATACCAGATTTAAGTAAGTTCAATTTTAGTCTGCTGGTAGCGGCAAAGCTCAAATAATCATTGAGGTTTTCTTTCTTCCTTCTGCCAAATGCATGCTGGGATATTCTCCAGCTCCACACTGACCCCGAACAAGAATAAGCGGTTAAGCATAATTAATTATTAAACGGCATTAAATGATGATGGTAATTTAAAGTGTTTTAATCACACCGTAGGAGACGTTCGGTTCTCTTCTGAAAGGAGGGCGCACATGAAACGCATAAAGAGCATTTCTCCTGCTTCCCTCTGCGGCGTGACGACACGGGGCTCCTTCATCCCCTCCGGTGTGACTGAAGAGATAAGACGGACCAGAACCAGAGCACCTGGGCTAAAGCCGGAGCTCCGTTTCAATAAGCATCAGCACTGATGTAGTGTCCTTCAGCCAAACATTTTCACCAATGAATTAGACATTTATGCATTTTTTGAAGCCATTACTACATTAATAAAGCCATTATTACATTAACAATAGTACTCCTAAGACATCATTCTCTTAAAAAACATTGTGAATCAGGATGGGTGTGTGTGTGAATAAAATTGTGGATACAGAAGTCCTATAAGGTATAGGATGAGGGAGATTTGAATAGTGTATAAAGGGGAGTTTGTGAGCATACGCAAACAATCAAATATCTGCCTGTGGAGCTCAGTGCTCTACTGTGATGCTATCAGGTCTGTGGTACGTGTGGTCACAGACATATGTGCGTAGGCAGAAATCCCACGACGACACTCGGGGACACAATGAACGCCGGGGACCGGACATTATTATAGGAAGATTTACTGTGCTGCGAACATAAATGTAAGATTACCACACAGAGGGTGGGATGAAACTGCTGACCGGACGAAATCTGAGATTTAGTGGTATTTGGCAGCACCTAGCAGAACAGACTCAGCAGAAATGAGATGTAACATTCATAAGTATGTTTTAATTTGCGTATAACTCAAACTAGTTTTATAAATTTAGTTTGAGCCACTTTTTCCCATATATTTTTTTTTAATCCACATGTGGATCCACAAAGCCCTCCATACTGCACAGCCCTGTTTCCACAGCAGCCTAGATTAAACAATAGCTCTAGAGATGGCCTTTTGTGTCGGTCATGGGGGTATTCGTAGGTTCTCTTACATGCTTAGTCGGCCATAATCTGCAACATGCCACTCGATGCAGTTACAAATGACATGCTGTACCTTTAAAGGAAAAAATCAATGCAGCAGAACCAGAGTTACTGTGCTGGTAAACAGTCCCTAGAAATGACTTCAGGTAAATTAACACAAATCATTTGGATCGCAGAATGACTGGAGCTTTTTAGGAACCCAGCGAAGGAAAAAAATCACATCAAAAATATTGACCCCCGATGGACCAGGATAGCGTATTAGGTGTAAACTGACCGATCTAACTAAATTGCACTGCTTTGAAGACTGCCCCAGGCAGTTTTAATTTGAGGCGCAACCTTAAAAAGAAACCACATTAATCCGGGCTTTTCCTCAGCGATGAAACGCAAACAGTATTTAATTAACTCAAAGAAAAATAAAACTACAGAGAACTTGTCTTTCTTCCGATAGAAAGGCTCTACACCGAGATAAAAGGTAATGAGTGCAGCTTATTCTTTTTAATTACTGAAGTGTGTTTAATATTTCAGCCTCCCTTTTTATTGTTTGCTTTGTAATGCTCATGCCCGTAATATATACTCCGGTTATGATTCAGTAAAAATCGCATGATTAAATGATGAAAGAAAAACTTGCATTGATTAGCAGACACACGAGACGCAACAGATATCGTAAGAAATAAGCTTCTTTATTCAATCACAGTTACTGAAAAAGAAACTCTGACTATCTCCTAATGTAGAAAACAACAACTTTTACACTCCCACTTCACTCGGCACATACAGTAAGATGCCTCCCCTAAACAGGGGGCAGGAGGGGCACACAGAAATTTACGGTACGAACACATACGTATCTAAAACTTCACATTCTGCATACACAACAGTGGCTCAAACGTAATCTCAGAAACGTGCATGGACAAACAGAACTGCATCTGAACCTTATTTAAGAAAGAAAAAAAATGGCTGATGTATGGCGGATTCCAATTTTAGGTTTAGAAACAATGACGATCATAGCGGCCAACAGTCAAAACATAAAACATAACCGGGAGGTTTTTGTAATTAGGCCTGTGACGTTAAATGCATAGGACGTTTTCACACTGAAAGTTACAGGGATGCTTATGGTGTACAATAAAGAATATAAACATAATATTTAATTATCATCACTTCCATCCTACATTTCATTCACATGAAGAAGGAAAGGGCCATTTCTTGAAGGTAGGAGGGATTTCTGAAGTGTGTGTGTCTGATTATCATTAACTATATCTAGGCCTGAGTATTTGTGATATCTACAGATAACATTCAATCTAATATACACACATACTAAAAGACTGTATCAGATTTTAAATTCAACTGATTATAGCGAACACACCTCTCGTACAGTATGTGGTAATGCCCATACAAGTGACCCATACACCATAAGCACTCCTATAACTTTCAATAGAAAAAATTAAAAGTACAAGAAAAAAAACATTGTCTCAACAACAGCATGATAGGATTACACAATATATTGGTGGCAGTGTATTGTTACCTTGTTCCATTCCATAAACCATCTCTTGCTACACGTCTACTACCAGATACTTACTATCACCTTCACTTAAAAAACAAATACATTCTTGCAGTCCAATAAGCAGCATCAACAAATGATAAAAAAAAATAACAACAGATCCAATAGCCAGTTCTGGGAGTCAGTTGTATTTTAAAATTAAACAGGAGACTTGTTCTTAACAGCTATTGTAGACAACCTCTGAAGAAAGAAAACATTACTGTGAATTTTACCTTAATAACAGAGTGTTATACAAGGCAGTGGAATCCTAGGCAGCAACATAACTTGCCATCATAATGAAAAATGTTTTTTTTTCAGGAAGGCAGTTGCACTAAAACCTGGCTGTCCAGCAGCATATTGCTTCTTACAGAAAGGAAACTGCTTTACACTAATTATAGCCTGGTGTAATAGATTCACAGAAAATTAAAATTATCACTGTAGTAAATAGTGCCAATTAGAAAAAAAAAATAATTTATTTCCGCAGTAAAATGGATGTAAATTATCTGTGACCGGGAGCTGCGGATACAAAAATCACTAAAGTGTTGTTATATTTATAACATATTAAGGAACAGTTTCAAGATGGCACTTTTAAAGAACCATTTCCCTTCATCAGAAAAGGCTCAAGAAAGTACTAGGGATTTGCATCATGGTTTTACAGTCAAAAACACTGAATACTGTTGCGTTCAACTTCTTTACAACATATTAGAGACAGGGTTTAAAACAAATAGGTTTTAGCAGACAAATGTACACAAGATCAGAAAGTAATATGGCATGAATGACAATTGGCAGAAATGTTGTGAAAAAGATTGCTTTGGTTTTGGCAAACAATGCTAATCAAACAAATGGTAATTAAATATGCCACATGGGTACCACACACATACAGTAGACACAGGACAAGTCAGAAAACATAAAAAAAACCTAGCTATCCTAAAACTTCTCTTGCTCTGCAGAAAAGCTACATTGCATACTGTAAAAGGTAAAGAATCAGTGTTTTGACTAATACTAAAAAACATGTTATATATTATTCTGCACATAAATAGATCTGTTTATTTGAATTGTGGTATCACCAGTAGAGACATGGTATCATATAGCAATTTCTATCATTGTTTCATAGGTACAAGAGATAATTTCCATTCACTAGTGGATGTTGCCACTGAGTTCTGACCCTGTTGTACCCATTACAATGTTCTCTGTGCTGTGCAGGAAAACATCACTGTGCAAGACCTTAATAGCTTGTTTTCGGATTGTAGAAACAAGTTGTTGTACATTTACCAGCCCCAGACATCCACCGTCCCAATTTGATTGTCTGGAACAAGCAAGTTTCAACTTTCACGAGAAACTGCACAGCGACAAATCTGCATTGTGCTTGCACTAGGTCCTGCATGTAAGAACATCTGCAAAAGGCCCAAGGAGGTTCTTGTTGAAGATACACCTAACCCACACCAGGTAGGTGGTGAAGGGCTTAATGTTTTCTGAAAAAGTGTAGTTCTGCTGGGGAAGGATATAAGGCATGTAGGTATTCTCTCCCTGCTCTTGAATCCACACCTCATACTTCACCTCTCTTACTTTCAGGTATTTCAGATTCCATGGGATCTGCCAGGAGACTGTGAGTTTAGCCTCGTTGGTGGTTTGTACTGAGGTCTGACACTGGGCTTCTCTGACCCGGCCCGGATGGACGGTATTGGCTGGTTTGGACTTCTTCAGAATTGGCTTGGTCTTCATTCCCTCCTTAAGAACTTCCAAAAAAGACGGTATGTCTACTAATGTGTCCTGGTAGATCCGGAAGAGCCACTCTGGGTTCCGGCAGCACAGGTGCCTGGGGACGTCTTTGCTGGACAGTATTCGCTTCTGTTCTTCTATCTCCAAGTGAGTGATGCCTCCTTGTTCCCAGGGTCTGTCTGGATGGGTGACAGTGTTCTCCTCCTGAGTGTTCCTCCAGGACACATAATGAAGGTCCATGCCTGGAAGAGAGGCGAGGGTTTTATATGGGGTGTACTGTTCAGAGTTCACAGCAAAGGGGAACAGCTCGACCACAGTAGCTCCTCTGGGGAGGAAGAGCGAGGCGATAAGCTGAGCTCCATGCATGCTGACTAGCATAGAAGCACTGCTGATCACCTGGACGATGCTGGGGAAAGACTGTTCCTCTAAGGAAACCGTGACCACCCTCATCTGGAATTCCTGGGCCAGAGCCATGATTAGCTCCGCTTCATTCAGTATCAGCCTAGTTGTTGAACGACTAAACACGACAATGTATTCGTCCTTCTTCTCCTTCTCATCTTCAACACTGCCTCCATCCTTCTCCGCCTCCTCTAACCCAGTGATGTTCATTCTCTCCATCAGGGCCTTGGCAAACTGACGGATCTCATTACCTGAGACCAAGATGTTGGCTTTGGGCCCTTGAGGCTGGACAAATCCATACTGGTACCAGGTTGTCATCTTGGACAACCCAACGTAAGATTTGGTAAAGCACATTAGCTTTCCAAAGTTCCTAAGCTGTTCTTTGAGTAGTGGCTGCTTGCTGCTCAGAAGCCGGTAGAGGTCAAAGTGCGGCCCTTCACCCCAGCCCTCCATGAACACCAGGCGAGCCTCGTCATCCAGGTCTGAATACTGTTTCATGGTATAGAAGGCTGGTAGAAGATCATCATGGAATACATGCATAAGGTTGTCAGGATTAAACCGATTTAGTATCAGAGTTACATCTGGTACGAACACAGGCTTGGGCATGAACTTCAAAGCAGCGACTGGCAGCTCTAAAAAGTTGAAGTACTGGGTATTGTGATCCTCTACCGAAGACATGTCCAGCAGGGCAGGTTGGAAGCGCCTGGACCCCAGGTTAGGTAACATGACGGAGGAATTGGAGTGGAAGAACACAAACTCCTCTGCCTCTGAGCAGTAGCAGAGGTAGTCGAAGCGGCAGATGCGGTCGGTGTGCATCTTGCCAGTGCAGACCATGCGGGTGCCGTGTTCATGGAGAGACTGCAGGGCGACGTGATAGTCGATGCGGGCCTGCGAGAGCTCCTGGGACTGCCGCGTCATGTGCAGCTCTTCCTCCAGCAGTGCAGCATGCTCACTCAGCTTGGAGTACTTCCAAAGCAGAGCTGCGACCACAGAGACCAACAGCCCGTTAAGGAGCGCGCCAATGCTCATCCTGCAGCCCGCCACCGAGGCCCGCATCACTGCTGCTGCTGAGGACCCACCTCCCGTCTCCAACTGGCCTCCAACCTCTGAGGGAGGCAACGAGACATCCACCACCAAGCAATCCCTTAGAAGGCAGAGAGGCCACAGGAGAGAAGGGAAAGAATAGGGCAGGGAAGGAGATGAGGAAGAAAAGAAGGGAAAACAAGAAATGGCATAAGTTTTTTTTTTCAAACCACCAATGGGGGACACATAAAAAGAGTGCAGATATGAAACTAACAAATCAAAAGTCGGGTCTGTAATGCTACAGCGCTCTTTATGTAAACGATACAATCCAGTGATTCATCAGAGCGGGTTCCAGCTCTCAGCTTTGGGAATAGTGGTTGTTTACCTTGGCAAACAAATGAAACATTTTCCTAACCTTACATCCCCTGTCACCCTCCCTGGATATGTCAAGACAAATTAGAATGTGAGGAAGCACAGAGAAAAGAACAGGAGTACTGCTCTGCTCATCTGCATACTGAGAGAACAAGTGAGTCATTCAGAGACTCTAAATCAAACGGCTAACGGCCAGCAGCTGCCTGCAAATACGAGGCAACTAGCATGCTAAATACCTATTGGAGGACTACCTTAAAGGAAAATTATGGCTTAATTGAACCTGATGGATTTCCCACAAATTGGATTTGGTTTGGTTCAGTGTGTAACGTGTCTGCTATTGAGGTTCCAGAGATTTAGCTTGAGATTCTGTTGAAAGAGGCCTTGCATATAATGACAGTTATCATGGAAAAAATCTTCCAGAAAAAAAAAACTAAACAAACAATGAAGACATGAAAGGCAATACAGAGCAATTGTTACCTTAGTGCCAGATTAACACTCAAGTCACCTCCACAAAATCAAATGGATAAAAAGTACTGAATCAAACTCTCAGCTCCATACAGGAGAAAGAGTGTGAATAGAAGGTATGAACCATTCTATTCTATTTATCTACTAAAGTACTACGTCTCTAGCAGGAATGGACAATGGACTAATTATGGTCTCAGACAAAACAAACCATCCAAGATATAGTAGATCCCTATGTAATTTGCCATAATGGTTGCTTTAAGCAATTCATATGAAATTCATGTTTATTTCTAAAGCGGTAGAGGCTGATGGAGGTGGCCATGATAACTACTGGTATACACAAGGTTTCCTTCAATGAACTTGATTGATAGACAAATGGATTTAAGAACTCTTATTTTTCATTTTGTACTTTTCTTATCAAATCTTTCTGGTATCGCTCTTTCTTAGAAAATACTCCCTTATCTCACTATATTTCTATCATTGCTCTTACTTTTCCCTTATACTCGGGTCTTGTACACCGTCTCATTTTATTCCCAGGCTCAGATTTACACAATGTGCACTTTTGTTTTTTTGTTCCCCAGTTACAGCACTTCTTGTCTGGCCGCTGCTCCGTTTTCTTGCACATTCTCTCTGTTCTGCAGGAGCCCTGGGCTATTTTTGACATACCAGCAAGTACAATATGTCACTGGCAACAGGGTCACTCTTTGTGATCAAACTCCCTGCCCCTGTGTGAGCACATAATATGGACAGTTCAAAATGCAGCAATGTACAGCTGCACCAGAGATGCATAAGGAATAAAACTGGTCGTGCTGTCTTAGAAACATGCATCCATCCATCATCCACTTTGAGATAAAAACTCTACTACTATTTGGCAAATTCATAATAATGTCACACTAAATCTTAAGTGTGAAAGCAAACTGAATGTTTTACAGACCATCTATGAGCTGTAGATTGCAGAAAGGTTTGTTCTTGCTCATAAAAAATGTAACAAGCTGATTCACAAACCAGCCAGAATGGCAGTTTATGTGCTTGAAATATAGAGATTGGTAGCATCCTGTATAGTCACAGAAATTATGATAAATAATGACATTAATAATGAAGAGGAGGACATCTAGTGTGGTGAAACTGTGAAACCAGTATATATGTCTTACTGGTCTCCAATTCTATACACTGTGTACACATAAATACTCTGTCCTTGGTATGACCATGGCCACCTCTGCTTATTTTCCCCTTTTTTATTAGGCCTGAACTGCAGACTAGTGTTGACAAAAGGATGACTGCAGGCCAGTCTGTAGCCATAGACCCCGACAGCTCCTTTACTGTTGACCATAAAGGTAAAGCTGCCTTGAATGAAACACAGTACAGTAATTAAAGGCTTAATTGGTGACCTACCACATTGTTTTGTAAAAAAAAAGTGTCACATGTTAAGCTGTAAAACAAGAAAAAGAAAGTGAATCTGAACAACTGGCAAACGCAGACAGAGAGGAAAAAAGCTGTGTATATGCAAATAAATGCACTACATTCAAAAGAGAGAATGCTACGCAGGTCTTAAAGACTGCCAGAGGTTTGTCTTCAGAAATCACTCGCTGCATAATCAGCCAATAAAGAGAGCTGAGTTCCATTCCCTACGACGAGATGTCACGGAGGAGCACGAGTGGCTGTGAATCAAAGCGCCATACCCACAGATACTGTAGTGTCGCCTCGATGCTGACGCAGCCAAAATAAAGTGAAATGAAGTGTGAAGAGGAGGCTGCTAGCGAGGCTAAGATTAGGCATCCTGCATGCTCCTCCAGTCCACAAGGACAAGGGCAGCGTAGGGCTCGCAGTGCCAGCAGCGCTGCTTAATCCCTCTCGCTACACAGCCAGCTCCCTCAGGGATGCATGTGAATGCCCTCTGCAATTTGCCCCGCGCCAAGAAACCGAAAGCTGCGAAATGTCAATGCGGCTGCAACACGCCCCGCCGCACGCCGGGAAAAGAAATGCCCTCATTTGCATTGCCACATGTTATACAGAGCTGCAAAACAAGAGACCTGGACGCCGCGAGCTGTTTCTGTTTTGTGATGGCAGTCAGGTTATTTAGAACGAGTTCGGGGGGGGGGTCAGAATTAGGCTAGGAAGAGACCTAGAGCATGACAGCGTTTTCACCCGGAGTCCGACGCACGCGCACGTGCGTTCGGCGCTCCCGCTTACAACCGACCTTGAAGACAAGTGGCTTTGGTGTCCTGTCAGCAGTGTGAGGGAGTGAGCCAAGAAGCTGAAGGAGAATACAAATATTCAAATTAGGAAAAGGTCACAGCAGTTCCAAATATAATCAAGTGTGAGCTGCGAACCGTCTCCCAAGCTACGCTAACACTGGGGAATGGTTTCATATCCATATTCTATTTCTGAGTGTGTGTGTGTGTGTGTGTGTGTGTGTGTCTGTTAAGTAACCAACTGCTTCTGTGGCGAAGACTCTGTTCTGATATTTATTCTGCTCACAGTCATGAATTAAGCAAATACATGGGAGGAAACTCTTCATGGCGCTTAATCAACATTAAATAACTCATTCTGATGGTATTTCATTACTATTATTATTATCCTTGAAATGATTAATAAGTACATTTTGTAGAACAATAACATTCACGAAGACATGATAAATAGTAAAAGTGGGACGAGTGAATATGTCAACTAATAAGATTCACTAAATATCTTCCCCAGTTGATTTCTTATATTCTGAGGATATTTTTTTCAATACAAGTCTTCTGAAATGTTAAATATGCAAATATTACAATAGCTAAGTAAATAAGCACTAATTCGCAAACATTTAAAGACTCTGGTTTTATCTAAAGTTGTTGAATTATTAGAGCCAACAACTTACAGAGGAAAGTTTATATATGTATTTACAGTCAAAAATGACAAAACATTTTCCACCATGTTTTTTATGAATAAAAGGTTTTAGAAATCAAACTATGAATTATGAATATAGCTGGGAATAAAACATTGAAAGTTTGGGGAACGCAAGCGCTACTGAAGTGGAGATTTCTAGCGCAGAGTTGTACCATATTTGGATATGACAGATTCGTGCAGGAAAAAAATAACTTTTACAATGAGACCTCATATGACAGGCTGCAGGCTGTGTTAGATAGCTGACAGCTGGAGAATTTAGGAGAACACTACAGAGGCAACATGGACAAGTGAAGTAAAACAAGCACCTAAATGTGGATTTTGAATGTTTTTTTTCCTAGTCTGTCAGAAGACGTGTTATGCAAGTGAAATAGCCCAAAAAAATCCCTAAATCGATCTGCGCATTAAAAAAAATTGCTGTGTCTCATGTTAAAAACTCACCTTTTTAGTTCCTTACATAGCTTTTACTCTTGCTTGCCTACAAGTGTGGGCTCTGTCCCGCTACCTTCACATGCTCACAAAGAAATCAGGTTATTTGATGAAAATTAGGTTAAGGCAGGAAATCGGTAAACGTGTTTACAAGGTTGCTGTAAAACTAATATTTACATGCAGTGGCAAATCTGATTACTGCCCTATCCCCAGTAATAATTCATAACTACTGTGATATAGGCATATTTTCCCCATATAAGTGATTTAATCCTGTAGAGTTCTTCCTTGTTGTAGCTTTTGGAGTGAGTGGGCTCTGTAGTGAGAAACTACTCTTTTTTTTTTCCCTCTCACTGTGCAATTGTGGTAAAAGCCTTTGTCACGCTCATGCACTCTTGGCTTCCAACCCCGCAGGAAACCTGGTCAGGCGTGGTATATACGCAGCCACAAATCCTAGTTTCTCCAGAAGAATTGAGCTTTTTCGCAGCAGACACTTTGACGTGTCAAAAGCAGGAAAAACCACACATGAATGACACTGAGCCACTGTTAATGTAAGCGGTTCCACCTGAGATTTGCCTGCTAAAAAAAAAAAAAAAAACCCTCCCAAAAAAAAAGACTCTTCACCTTCTAAAACTGGTAAAGGAAACCATGTTTCTCATTTGCAGGATGGATAAGTGCAACTTATATGTTAGTGTTCACACCAAAAGACGCAAACATGCAAACTTTTATTTTTTCTCATCATTCTCCCTTCCTCCCAAAAGGAAAGTCTTGCATTGGCTTTGCAGGTAAACACATCGTGACATTTTGTAATGAATTCAACAGTTGAGCCGCATGAATTCGTGGCCACTACAGGGACAGAACAACTCCAACACATGACAAACGGTTATCGCCACATTAAGTTGTTACTGCTATCCCGCTGGCTAAATGCCGACTTGAACATCCAGCCGACATTACTATCCCACTAATGTCAATCCAATATCCTCTATCCTTTTAGCTCCGCTTAGGTGTTCATAAACTCCAGAGAAAAATGATTTGGCTATTGAGCAGCTAAATGTGCATCTTTAAAGACCAGAAACCTGCTAAGTTTATCTATCCTACTGCTGCTGGGCAGGGGACAGGCAGCAGATTCATCACAGCTTGTTTGCTGAAGCTGCCGGCTGCTGAGAAAGTCTGATGGGAACCATGAGACTGAAGCATATAGTAAATGTGCAATTATTCCAATTACTGAGTAATGAGTGGGTCACTCACTACAAAGCAGCTTTTTTTCACATTACAAGTAGCAATTTGATTTAATTATAAGACAAAAATAGTGATTAAACAGAGCTTTGAAGGCTTTGATTATAGCACTGAAACCCCTTTTTCCCGATGTTGTGCACTCCTGTGCCATATTGAACGATAAGTCAGGACCCGTTTCTAAACCCAGCGAAGCCTCGCTGTGGAACAACAGCTATGTGAGCTACTAACAACACAGCTCTCAGCCCCCTGTTAGCCGGGTGTCATCAACATTTGTCTTTGTACTTACTTATCATTTTCTAGCAGGCAAATAATTACAAGAGATTTAATAGATGCGAGGGTTGGGGGGAGGCGGTTGTCATAGGCTGATTTCATTATGATGAAACCCGTGCACCGATCTGACACACATTTCCTTAACATTCAAATAAAAATTCAAAACCATCACCGTGCACACTCCGCTGCACACCAATCAGCACCATAGGCTCCCAGGCAAGTTAGAAAACACACAACCTTTTTGTACATCAGCACTTCTACAATTGGATTTCTCTGCCCAATAAACCTCGAGGCGACCCGCCTACATGTATAGTACTCCTCCAGCTGCCCTGGAAAAAGTATGCATGAAATAGCAAACATACATACAGCCATGTAGAAAATATATTCTCCAAGCAAGACACAATTTCATAGCGAAACTATTTTGCGTCCATGCATAAAACATGTTTGCCTTAAACATTCACGGCCGAGATTATGCAGAAGGTACGCGATGTGGCAAATGGATGCTACAAAATGACAAAATAAATATAATTCACTGTCCTTTACGTCCTTTTGCTCTTGTTAGCTTGACACAGAGTAACAGGCTCACAGTAATTGCATCTTTAGGAAACTACTGAACAGTGTTGCCTTCATTAGAGGCTTGCTCTTAACAGCCTGGACTGTCACGTGCAAATCCACATCACTGAAGAAACCAGTGCTGCACGAGACTTAAAAAGTAGACAATGTATGTAGCCTTAAAGCAAAGAAACCTACAGCAGACCTAAATTTGCTTGCACTTGTCCTCAGTCTATATTTGAAAAGGGTGTGAAGGTGAGGAATATATCAGCATTCTGGATTCTGGTTCTCAGCGTATGATTTTCAGTCAAAGATTGCATATACCAATCACATGGTGCAGATAAATGTCCAATCATTAATCAAGTTTGGGGAGACCACTGCTGTATCTGTGCCCTCAGGAAACAAAACATGGCATGTGCCGCTTTGCCCAAAGCCACTTAAATTTCTGGGTGAGTGAGCAAAGAATAGGAGGCCAATGTATTATTATTCATTCATGTGGGTCTTCATATTGTACCTCTGGTCAAGCCAGAAAGTTTGAGAATCTCAGAATCAGAAGCAAATATTACCAACCCATCTTTGGATATTACAATATAATAATAAATAATTAGCAGGGCTTAGTATCTTTGAGTATATCTTGCTTAGTGTCTTGTAGATGTAAAGGACTTACGCTATGATGCCCTATGGGCAGTGATTGTATTGAAATGAAGTGCTGGTTTGACTGGGCTCTAAAGATTAGTGTCTTTCCCTTTCAGGTACGCATAGTGGGTATCTGCCACTGACTGTTCACTTCACAAGATTTTAAATGACACTGTTGATTGCTGTTACCACTGGGGATGGAGATTGTTCATTTTTATTGATATTGATGCCACTATCAAGACTCCTTAACAATCTAAGCCTTTATGGAGACCACTATCAATACTTTTCTATTATTTGGTGGAAAGACAAGATGATCAAACATTTTTTAACAGAGCTGGTTTTGCTTGAAATGCTTAACTGTGAGTCTGTGATCAAATAAAAATGTCTCATCCAAGTTCAGACCTCAAAAACAACATAATGTAAATTTGCCACGCTGCATTTATAGCAGCATCTCATCCTGCCGATTTCAACACAGGTTTCAACGCTGAATTAATAGTTTTTTTTTTTTAGTAACTTAAGGTGCTTCTTTTGCTAATGTTGCCAAACTTCTAACAGCTTTACACATTTAGAAAACCTCGCAAGTAACATAAATGATCAAATGAGAAATGAAGCAAACAAGTCTCTGTTTAGTTTAAAGCTAGTAGTCTGTCAACACAATTGTATTTAAAAACTTGATTACACAATAAATGTAGGCTTGTGCGCCTGTGATTTGTGTATTTGATTTAAATGATATGACTTGACCTGAGCTATTGTGTTTAGTCATTGGATCCATCAAACCAAAATAGGGAAAACAATAAAGGAGCATGTTCGAGTGGTGTCCAGTAATATACACCTTTTCACCATCAGTGTACTAACATAAGCTAAACCTACTGTATAAATCATTGGATATAGTTCTCACTTTACTCACATGCCACTTATCTACATGATGAGATTACTGTAGATGTATCACAGTAATCTGTACCACAAGGAAAAGTCTGGTATAAACGGAGGCAGCTTGTAGCCTTGGCAGCAGAGTTACCTCCCTCCTGCCACCTATTCAAAGGGGAATGCCAGCACCGCTGGGCAGCAGCTCTGTGACCGAAAGCGTCTTTAAAGACATATTTATACATGTTTATCTGCATAAATCTAACCACCGTGTGTCTGTTTTCCTTTGGCCTTCAGGAGTTAAGTCCGCTGATCCGCAGCTGTCATGTTCCCTCGACCGTCTCATTCCTGATGATCTGTAATAAAAAACGGTTCAAGAGCGCCGCGCTCCCCCTGCAGAGCCCCTGTCAGTCACTGCTCCGTCGGCGCCACCTCCGAGGGCCAACACTAAAGCTACCGCTTCCCAGTATCATTGGTTAGCATATCTGTTTGTTCTGGAGAAGATAAGCACCCCAATAATGTGGAGGAAGGCGACGAGGGGCAGCATAGAGAGTCTAATGCATTTTAATGAGAATCCTGGAAAGCCGAGGCTGAGAGGCTACGGGGGGGGAGTGTTGGCGGAAGCTCTGCTCTGTGGCGGCTCTTTTTGCTCCCTGGTGTTCATCAATTCCCCGCAACTCGCCATCCTCCCCATCTTAGTTAACCTCCTCACTTTCTCCACATTCTCTCCCTTTAAATGACCTCGGAGCCCTGACATGCTTCCTAAACAAGACACATTCCAAAAGAAAATAAGTGCTCAGACTATCACTTTCCTCCCTTTACTTCCTGGCGCTACCAGCTCCTTCTTTCCCCTCGGCCACTTGATTTGCTGAACTCCTCCGGTCGCGCTGATGCGTCCTTATTCCTCGTCATCGTTATTCCGGGGCTAAATGTGGGCTGTCAGGTTGGATCAAGCTGCTGGGTGCTCAGCGTGGCACTGGGGAGAATTAATGGCCCAGCATCCATTATCTGGCTGTACAAAGACAAGACTCATACCCTTTCTCTCACTTTGCGTCTCTTTCTCAAACATGTTCGGACAGACGGGCATACACAGGCACGCTCACGAAAACCGTTGCTCTGTTACGTAAACACAGTGCAATGCCACCGTCCGATCTATAACAAAAAAATAGGATCAATGCTTCATGATGACTGGCAGCGAGTGCCAGAAAATGCCTTTAGTCCGCCAGAGACACCACACGTCTGACTACTCGCCCATTGCAAACTGAGACTGATTACTCGCTTGATTGAGAGCCTGCTTGTTAATAACATTTTCTTCCAATATATAATTCACTAATACTGACCCAGTGTGCCTTCTGAAATTCAGAGGACATAAAACCAGTTTGGTGTATTGCCCCGTGCTGTCACTTACTGAAACGTCGGCCGATGTGAACAATCTGCAGACCGTGCGTTTATGTGCAAGTGACAAAGAGGACATCCTCTAAAAAAGACCGCAGCGCAGCACTTCAAGCGCTGCCCTGGGACAACAGAATATTCCAGAAAAGGACAGAAATAGAAAGGCAAAAAAAGGGCGGCACTCACAACTTCGGAGGAATCGGAAGAGCGTTTGCGATCTGAAGTTGCTGCTCACATCCATTTGAGTCCTGGGTAATGTGAGAATTTGGAAGGATTTTCATCCTGTTCAAATTTCTCAAGGACACAGAGGAGCCTTCTATCGGTTTTGTAGGATTTAAAATCCTCTCTCCCGTGGCTCTGTACAGCTAACATAACTAATAAGCTTTCAACAATTTCTTTACAAAAAATACAATTATGGTTAAAAAAAGACTTTTTCAGTGCTTGTGTGTAAATATTGAGGTCTCTGGTGTTCCTGCTAACACACAACCTGTGAAATAAGACCCCCTCACTCATTCTGTTGCGGTCTGGCCCCTGCTGTAGTGTTGCTGAAATCTGGCAGATTTCAAATTAATACACCGCACATAAAAAAATCAGCCACGTCCACGGTTTAGTCATTTTGTCATTATCTTCACAGTGAACAGAGACTAGCTAAGCATCTCAATATGCCGTCTGATTATTTAACAGCACCTGAAACCTCACACAAAAACAGATCAGTAAGGCAGCGTAATGCAGCCGCTAGAAGCCTGGCTTTTCACTCGACATTTGAGGGTGGCCATTCAGAGCCGGGTACGACCTGATTAAACTTGGGATCCCCGAATCTCTTATTCTAACTCTTTTGGGCCAGCAAAGGACAAATCTGTTCACAGCCAACATCACAATAAGGACGGAGACAGGCACAAATCAACCACAGCTAAGCCACAAAATTAAAACAGGCGGCTTTGTTTTGTCAGGTTTGTCCACACCGGAGACCATTTCCAAAACTACGGAGAGAAAAACCTCTGTTTTACCCAAGTAAATATTACCAGCGCATCTGAATGGACAGTTTCTCGTTCGGTTGATGCCTCTTTTCAGATTTCCCTTGTGCCTGAAACCACAGGAAGGCCAAATTGAAAGTTAAGTCAATAGGAAACCTGAATCTCTAAGACAGCGAAAGTCTCCACAAGCTTGAAAACCATTTAGCTGGATCACCAATATCGAAAAGGCTTCTAATTATAGCCTACATAATTCAAAACAGATTCATAACTGAGGCCCGAACCCCTTTTGTGAGGGAAGCACTTGCATATTTGTAAACTTACACTGGCCTGCCCTTCGGGGAAAAAGTCAGTGACATCCCAGAACTGTGAGGTCTTTACAGAAAATTGACACTTTTACAATTTAAAGGTTCCTTATTATGGAAAAAAGACCTTTTTAGTGCTTGTGTGTAAATATTGAGGTCTCTGGTGTTCTTACTAACACACAACCTGTGAAATAAGACCCCTCACTCTCACCACAACAAGGGTGGAAGTTAACAGTAAATACTAATGTACCCACCCTTCCACTCCTGGAGTGTTGGCCTGCTGTTTCTCTGACGGACACAAGCTCTTTAAGGGGTGGGACATTTCTGACAGCACTACGCCAAGCACAACAGAGTAGGTGTTTAGTAAGGAGGGAAAGGAGGAAGCGCTTAAAAGTGATTGTGTGAAAAGGCAGACTGCATTGCTGTTTTGGGTAACACTAGGAAACATCTAATCATAAAATTATGCTCATTTTTATAAATAGACAATAAAAAAATATGAAACTGGGAAAATATGACAGTCATTGGATGCACTTCTTAATACTACCATTCATTTTCCAGAGTTCTTGTCTAGCCATCATGTCATTGTCCTCCACCAGCCTCCGTGAGCTGTAATCACCCCAAAAAAAGCTCTTTAAGAAGTATGAATCTCTCTGCAGGGACCTTGATGTGCAGATGTATATTTTAAGAGTTTACCTGACGCAAAAAACCTATTTTCTAATGAAGTGCTGAACCTCACACTGCGTGCCACTGCATGCACTATGACAGCAATGCAAGTCTGTTCTGCTCAGCAGTTAGAGGATATAGAAAAACATGAATATTGCTTATTTTAGAGATAAACTGTGAGCACACTTTCTCCTTGAAAGTGCAGATGTATTCACAGAGGGGGATCTAAACTCACTTTTTCCAGCAGTCAGCTTTTTTATTTTTTGTGAAAAGTTGTAAGGAATGGCTTTCAATTATTCCTAAAGACACGAGCGGAATCTGAACTCAAAGTGACAGCATAATGATGAGAGCTCCAGGTCGAATGTCTTCACTTGTTACAGATATAAAAGCGAGCAGGGAAAACAAAGGAAACTGACAAATGAAATCAAACTGCATACAGTAGCGTGATCCAGACGTGACTTAAGTGACGAGACGTCACTTACGTTACAGGAAATATATACAATCTAATACTTGAGAATAAAATCCAATAAAAAAAAAAAAAAAAACATAGAGGCAAAGCTGGTGTTATCAGACTGGGAAACAGCCTGCAGAGCTTTTCTCCAGTTTCAAGTCAAGAACTACATTTGGCCAAGAGGAGGATACATCACTCTTTTCTTAAGTGTTCCTAAATCTGGTCTACTGGACTGGAAATGCCACACAACCAGTGTTATGGTATTTTGTTATTCTGGCAGCACTGGTATTACTGTGGAGCAGACTAGAAGACATCAAGTCAATACAAAGGTAAACCTATCAGTCAGGAACGCTGGGGAGCTGCGTACATATTATTAGATACAGCTGGAGAGATAAAGGCACTTAAAGTAAGCTCACACACCTTTAATTCTTGGAGGTTACCCACAGTGTTTAACTTAATGAATGCATTACACACACACACACACACACACACACACACATATATATATATATATATATATATATATATATATATATAGTTTTTTGTGTTTTTTTCAAGCTCCCCAGTATTTGCCCTGCTTTGCCTACACTACAGCATTATTAATTATATTTGATAATATCACCATATTGAATTTTACTTTGGGATATGTACAAAAATGTGTCAAACTATACAGAAAAGTATGTAAGACAACAAATTCCCATGTAATCAGAAATTCTATTTGTCCACTGGAGGTCTATGTCCATCCAAGCTACGCGTAGCTGACCGATGATCTTTCATTCATTCTTTTTAATCATAAATTCACTCACAGCATCTTTTGAAACTACATTTCAAAAGCTGTACAACATTAAAAAGATCCAAGAAGTGTGCGGATATCGATTTTCCGGGCCAGGTTTATATACTTTCGTAGACACTACGGTGTGAACATATTTGGAAGTATATGGTGTGTCAGCTGGAAGCTTACGAGGCAGCAGATGGACTCATTTGTGAAACACCAACACCTGCAAAGGCAAAAGCCCCAAGATTTCTAGCACCACAACAACGCGTATTTGTCCCAAACAAACACGTGAAAAGTCATTATCTGCAGAAGAGTTCTTACCTTAGGTCTCACCAGAAATAAATGTTGCTTTTGTTTTTTTTTTTGGAGACAGTTAGCTCATTTAGGCAGCATCAGTGCTTTCCATATGATGCGGAGACGAGTCGGAGCAGAAGCCCTGTGGTGGAAATGGAAACGCGGACGCCCACGGACACCACGGGGACTGACTTACTGCTCAAAAGAACTGCGTGTTCAGTCATTACATTCTCCAAGACGCTACCGGGGCTTTCCGGTGTTGTTTACAAGCTAGCCTAGCTGTCAGAGAGGCGGACGGAGAGCAGCTGCCTGCCGACTCCGCTCTGCTGTGTGCAGCAGGCTCCACCCACCGCCGAGGGAAATCTCGCGCTCACATCTCGCGATGACACGCGAGCTGTAATTGTATGTAGTTATATGATAAAAAATTTAAGAAAAAAGAAAACAATTTTAAGAATTATCGAGTTTATATCGTTTTTCTATATCACACGTGTGTAAGGGACAATGTCAAAAATGTCATGTGGTTTAACACTAAACACTTCCACATAATTTAAAATAAAAACACATACTATTAGCTAATTTGATATTATAAATAGATTAAATATTTGAAATTTATCATTCTATTTCGGTTACACCATTTGACATTTTGTGTCAAATAATCACACAATTGTGATTTTTGGAAATTCAATATGATACAAATGGACTTTTAAATGACAAGACATCAAGATGAATACGAAATGTACATTTTGAGACATCCGATGAATGCTTGCTAAAACTATTTAAAAAAATTTTTGACATTCCTATTTTTCCATAATGATTTGTCACTGACTAGTAAATTAAATATTGAACCAGTCTGGGCTCCAAACTATTTGTGATCATATTGGGTATTTTTCTTCAAATTTCAAAGAGAAAGCTTTGTAAATGTATGAATTCAGGTAATGAACCTGTTTTCAAAATCTTACTAAGTAGGTGCTGCAAATAATTAACCAACTGCCATATATTATGAGGACATACAGCATATGTTTAATAAAATAGAAAAAGGTAGCTAGCAGTGAAATATATGTAAAAGAGTAGAAGTGGTTCAAAAACATTTCAGAAATATATGTTGTGGAGTAAAAAAGTATGCAAATGAGTAGAGGCAGAACATGGCACAAGCATAGAATTACATGCACATTAGGATGGGGTTACAGTATATTTATATAAGCTATACTACTTAAATTAAGCATATTAAGAAGTGAACCCTAAATAAAATGATAAATTGGTAAAAAAAAAAAAAAAAAAAAAAAAAAAAGCAAAGTGATTAATATCATTGGTCTTTATTATTCTGGAGACTACACTTGGAGTAATTCAAACACTTTATAGACAATATTGCGTATTGCAGTATCACCTGGCCCCTTGTCTTTTCTTAAAAGTGCTCAAGAAGATGAATACACTTCAATGTTTTCAATGAATACACACACGTAAAAGAGAAGGCGTCAAATCACACCGATTCAATAAAATCTTGCAAAACCTGGCAGTGAGGTTCACCATTAAAAGGCCACCTTGAACTTTCAAAATGCTTTGACAGTGAAAAGAGAGACACTCAGACACCCAGAAGGTCTCTGTTTATGCCTGAGGGCTGTCTGTGCTTCTGCACAATATCGTTCACAAAAGGTGCTTTACTAAAGCTCAACTTATTGTTGACGAGGACATTAAATGTCTGGAGTTTGTGTTTGTCACCAGGCAGTTAACATTTCAAGCTCTGGGGGCTGAACTATCCAGCTGATGCAGGAAGAGAAGGGGTACAGATGAGGTAAATGCTGGCAAGGATGAATTTCATTAATGGACAGAGGGTGTAAATATCATCTATGTGTGAGAGAGAGAAAGCGAGTCTTGTTGCTTTTTTGTTCTTTTTTTAATACATAGCAATGAAGGCAATGAGAAATATCTGCAGAGTGTGAAATGAAATGAAATGAGCAAACAAAAGTTTATTATCAAACCTAATTGAGGTACATCCTGGTATTTATACACTTTTCTATGTATCCTTATAACCTTTTTCTGAAGCTTTTAGTGTGCTTAGTAGAAGCAAAATGTGCTAAATAGGCTGTAATTAAGTGACATAGCAAACTGTAATTCTCATTTTGACAATAGAATGTAAGTACAGTGTGGTGGCAAGTCAAATACAAAGCAACACTCCCATCTTGAGTCTGAAAAAAGAAAATCAACAAGCTGTCAGCATTACTGGCAAATGCCACACAATGCCCAAAGCTACTTTAAAATCTCAATGCACAACAATATTGAAGGCATGTCCCCTTGTCTTATAAGCTTTTGAATGATAGTGGAGGTGAGCATTGGTGAACAGAATAGATGTTCAGCTAATCTGCCATCTATGCTCTTTCATATTTAGGATGGACTGTATAGCCAGAATGTGGTGATGTTTGTGTGTAAAACTTTCACAGGCCCTTTTCATAACATAAATGTGAAGGTGAAGCTAATGGCATTAATTATGAGCTTAATTCCATATGGAAGGTATGATGCTGAGCAAATAATGTTATTAGTTGTAGCTCTTCCTATTTAGTCAAAGTGTTTTCTGTGAACGAGAATATACTTTTTACATGAAATGGAATTCCATAATGAAACACAATAATTTCTTGCATGGAGGATATATTCTACTAAATCCTCTGTACCCTCGTTGTTATGGTCTGTAGCCTCAACTAAAAATTGCAGGACAGCTCTGCACAGGACCAAACCATCTCTATCTGACCTCTCTTACGCACAACATTATTGACCAGGTTTTATTTTTTAGATTGTATATGGCCTGTTTGTGATGCAGTCGGTAGAAGGTTGCAGGTTCAAGTCCTTGGGCCGGTACCTTTCTGTGTGAAGTTTGCATGTCCACCTCATGTTTGTGTGGGTTCTCTTTGGGTTCTCTGGCTTCCTCACACAGTCCAAAAAATGCTTAGGTTAATTGTAGACTCAATATTTCCCATAGGAGTGAGCGAATGGTGTGTGTGCCCAACGATAGGCTGGCAATTTATCTGGGATATATCTCTGCCTCTCACCTCAATTCTAGCAGACCCCCTGTGATCCTAGTGAGGAATAAGCAGATAGGGAAAATGAATAAATGAATATTGCCATAGGTCTGAGAGGACTAAAATTTCATGTGTGTCATATGTCCAGTATATATGGCAAATGTGAAAGTAAAGTTGATTTGATTACTGTAATATTATGAGAAAAAAAGGCATTATATCACACAAACAAATTTATAATATTATGAGAATAAAATCATAATACTGCAAGAATGAACATGCAATATTATGAAAATAAAATAATATTACAAGAAAATGTCATAATATTATGAGAATAAAATCATAATATTACGAGAACTAATAATGTTAGGAAAATAAAGATATTACAATAATAATGTGATGTTCTAATAACAGGAGAATAAAGTTGTAATACTCATTCTCATTATACTTAGTGACTTTATTTTCATAATATTGGCACAAAACATTACAATTTCGGCAGGTGAATGTGAAGACAGCCTTCTAGTGTCCAACCCCAGACAGTACAGTGTCAAACTGATCACCCTGTATGTGTCTTTTCTTTTGTCCCTCACTAGATGTCGCTGCTCGCCGTTCATTGGGAAGAAGAACAAGCAACACTGTCAGGCAATGATTCCGATGCACAAAAACGCATGCTGTGGAAATCGTTTTGAATGGGACACACAATATTATACAATATGTTTGTTCATCTGTGTTAAATTACACTGTGATTAAACGGTGCACATCGCGTTATCTATGCAACTCCAAAACACATCATTTTACCTCCTCTTCGCCCAGAAATCACAGAAATATTAATTAATCATACACGTGGGCCGTTCTCTCTCGCTTAAACCGCTGTTGCATCAAACAGAAAAGACAATTTCTTTTGCATCCTTTCAAAATCAAACGACTTTGTTTGACGTCAGAGTTGAATGCGGTTGGTGATGCTCCTGTGGTGCATTCAGTTGCTCCTCGTAAAGTCCTCACAGGCACCCAGATTGTACGTAGGCTGAATTGGCGTTGTAAAATTATAACAAAAACATCTAAACGATATATATATATATATATATATATATATATATATATATATATATATATATATATATATATATATATATATATATATATATATATATATATTATTGCAGCTGCCAGTTAATGGGCTTGATTTAATCTGCTCAGTTACTTTCCATTACTGATCAACATCGTTTAATTTTTTTATGTTGAATTTTATTTAAAATCATTGATTTTGTTCCAGATAAGAAACGAATAGAATAAGCCTGTCATCAAGTTTTTCTTGAATTATCTGTATTGTATTTTTGTTTTATTTATTATGTTTTTATAATTATCTCTGTTGTAATTACTATGTAAAAACAGGGTACTTCACACTTAAACGTAGGAAATGGAATTATACTATAAAGAAATATTGAATGGAAATTGTCAAGTAAAGTAGAAGTAGTAAGCACCTCACAGTTGTACTTAAGGACCTGTTCTTGAGTAAATGTATTTAGTTACTGCCCGCTGCCTATATGTTGTTACTCTAAACTCGTGGCGACAGACGGTTCTGGAAGTGCCGACCCTGTGTCATGCACCTGAACGCAGCCTCACCGCCTCTGCTGGGAGGAAACAACGAGTCCGCTCAGAGCCGCTGCGCTGCCAGCGATGCAATGCCTCGTTTCACGGATGAACCCCGGGCATAGGCACCTCCTGAGTGCCGCGGTAACCTCGAGGAGGCTGTACCACCCCCGTCCTCTCTGATAACCTGCGCTAAGCTCCAGTAGACAGCTCCCCGAGGACCCGAAAGCACCCGCTGAAGGAGGACCGGACCCGGGGCTTTATGTTTACCGAGAAGCGACTGGAGAGGTGAGCCGTAGTAACTTTAGCTTGCTACATGCTACATGCTAACCACGGCTAGCTGTGTGCTGTCTCCAGCTGCAGCACCTGTGTACCTGCAGGCCCGCAGCCCGGTGCTGTGTTATGCGGATCAGGCAT
The DNA here is from genome assembly GCA_036785175.1 of Eupleurogrammus muticus. Taxonomy (NCBI): domain Eukaryota; kingdom Metazoa; phylum Chordata; class Actinopteri; order Scombriformes; family Trichiuridae; genus Eupleurogrammus; species Eupleurogrammus muticus. Next base: position 15,417,609 of record JAYKQN010000018.1, read on the forward strand.
ATTTGAATCGAGGTCATTGTTGGCTTGTGTTTGGGAATAAGCGGGCTACGTTCCCACGTTAAAATAACGGAACCAGTTAACGTCAATCAGCAGGAAGCTAGCGCCGATCAATCAATGAACAAGGAGAGCTAGCCCCCTGGTGACGTCAGGCTAGCCGGGCCCGTCATGCAGCTCACTTCTGGGTCAGACTGTCAAACTCCGCTAAACCCGAACATGTGGGACGTTATTTACTAGAGTTCATTAAAGTTTGGCTCTTCCATTGTAGCAGCGCACAAGGATAAAGGGAGATAGTGCGGCACATCCTGTCAACACAAGCCCAACGCCTCTTTCTGTTCATCCTGCTGGGTGTGTAGTAGCAGTATTATATGTGCACGGCTGCATGTAGTATTCACATCCTTTACGTAAGTACAAGTAGAAATACTGTCGCCTAGGAAATACGCAATAACAGGTAATATTCGAGAACTAAAATGGCAATATCAGTATAAGTAGAGTAGTCTATGGGTAGTTATATCTTTATAGTATGTTATGCTCCTTGTTTAAGTCACGAACATGAGAGTGCTTTATGTATCAGTAGTCATTGTGGATAATAATAGTACTGTTTCATAATAGTTGGCACCTTTTACAGAAAGTGCAGAGCAAATTAAATAAATGAATAAATGGATAAATTGTTAATAGAATATCAAAGTTAGAGCCTCTGAAATGTAGCAGTGTAAAGAACCATCAAATGGAAATACTTAAGAGCAGTACTTAAATGTACTTAGTTACTTATTTTACTCGACAGATTTTGGAAGTCATTTTATACTCATTAATGACCTGTTCTGTTTTATGGTAACTTTCTTAGTGTGATCAGTATTTACTGTGGTATATCTTGTAGGATGCTGGAGCCATGGGTTTCTCCTTCAGCCCTTGATGAACAGAACTAAGCTGGACCCACACAACTTAGCCAAGCCGCCCCTGCCTACAGTGGGGGCTCCGCGGTTCCCGTCACCCTCTCCAGCCATGGCGGGCTTCAAGCGGGGGTACGATGGCAAAATCGCCGGCCTGTACGACCTGGACAAGACGCTGGGCCGCGGCCACTTCGCCGTGGTCAAGCTGGCGCGACACGTCTTCACGGGGGAAAAGGTGGCTGTGAAGGTGATCGACAAGACTAAGCTGGACTCCGTGGCCACAGGCCACCTCTTCCAGGAGGTCCGCTGCATGAAGCTGGTCCAGCACCCCAACATTGTGCGCCTGTACGAAGTGATAGACACTCAGACCAAGCTCTACCTGATCCTTGAGCTAGGCGATGGTGGTGATATGTTTGACTACATCATGAAACATGAGGAGGGTCTGAATGAAGAGCTGGCGAAGAAGTATTTTGCCCAGATTGTCCATGCGATCTCCTACTGCCATCGGCTGCATGTAGTGCACAGGGACCTCAAGCCGGAGAACGTGGTGTTCTTCGAGAAACAGGGGCTGGTCAAGCTCACTGACTTTGGATTCAGTAACAAATTTCAACCGGGGAAAAAGCTGACGACCAGTTGTGGATCTCTGGCTTACTCTGCACCGGAAATACTACTGGGTGATGAGTATGATGCTCCAGCTGTAGGTACGCAAAACACTTAAATAATGAAACGGGTTGCACTGTTAATTAGAACAGTGCAGTGAATTGCAGCATTATCATTCAGGATGTGAACTTTGATTCAGACGCTTATAGAGGTCTGGTATTTTCACGCGGGTGCTGTAGCAGTTAAATTATCTCGTAGGCTTGTTGCCCGTGGCAACAACTCCAGTGTCCGGTCCACTTATAACTCTCTGATCCCAAAAAGAGCCTGCTTCTGTGTCAAAACACATTGCTTTTGGCATCAAGCTGCTAAGGATATCTTTATCAAAGTCATATGAAATCCCTGCGTCGGCACAGTGGCGTGCCGCATTTGGTTATGTGGCTTGCACCTGTTTCACACATTTTTGTCACACCTTGCTTTGAACACGACGGCTGCGAGTTTGCTCGCCGAGCCTGGACACGTGTTTCACCACAGCTTGTTTTGCGTTTAGGAAGGTCCCGGTTCTAAACAGCCGTCAATCACATGCCAGGCGCCGGTGCAACAGAATATGGGAAGTTGGACTTGTTTTAAATATCAAGCTGTGTGTCCAGTAGTATGCTGCTAACAGTACTTGACACCAATCAGGCTGCCATAGGCCATGTGCGACAAGGTCAGCTCTACTAGCATGCTGTCCCTGGGTGTCCCATTGCACTAAATTAACTGGCTCATTGATTTTCTATGAGGACTGACAGAGTGCAGACAGACGGATTGTGTTGTCCTTCCACGACTGATACGATGTCTTTCTCATTGAGCACCTTTCATGATGGCAAAAACATGGGACTCTGTCCAGATTTCTGGACGGCACTAAGATGTGCCTAGTTAAGCTTGTTTTTCACCCAGCATGATCGTTCATGTGCCGCTAATCCTAAAAGAGTCTGAAAATGGTCTCGGGGTTGTTTATGCATGCAGAAAATGCTTTCAGAGGCAGTCAACTAGGTATTATTTGCTTCCCCTTTATCGGTCATGGTTCTCACAAACTTAAGAGGTGCGGCTGAGGCAAGAGGCGAAGAGGAAACTGTGGTTACTTTCTCACTGAACTGTGTACACACTAAATCCCACACATACTCATAAGAACCTGATGGAGCATGTTGAGCCCTGGACAGTGAAGGAAATAGTGTTTTGCTTTGCACTACTGCCCTGTATGTGTGAGCAGTTGTCTATAAGAAAGGACTTCTACTGCAAGAGTCTTATCTTGCTATCTTGTTATCCTGGAGCTAGGCAATGAAGATCATAACGTGAGGATGCCAAAATAGTTCATGTTGGCTCTTGTCAGCTGCATTTTGTGCATAGAAGGTTGGCGAACACAAGGGCTGGTTAAACTCACTCAACCTGTAATATGAACGAGGGATGCAACTAACAACTGTATTCAAACAAAAACTTTCAGTCATATTATTTTTCTTTACCATTTAATGGATAGAATTAATCAGTTGAAATTCATGTTATCTGTTAACAGTTAATCAGTTGATTGTAAACATCCCGAATCCTCATTCAGGACCTACTGCTCTGTTGAAGTCAGCAAGATCTAATGCCCTGGAGGCTCCAGTGATCTATTAAACTGTGCTACTGATGCAAGCGCATCTACAGGTGCTGCATGAAATGTTCATGAATGCAGGGTTCGGAGGATCCAGAGCATCTGGTCGAGTGTCTTCCCGGACTCGGCGGGGAGCCTTCATGTAGCTGTATGGTTAAACCTTTTTCCTTTCTCATGCATTTGAATCATACCACAATCTGCACTGATTGTGCTGAGCAGCCGTGCCGTGACAGTCTCTGTCCGCATGCAGCTCACTGTACCTCATTGTGCTGAGCAGGGCTGTTTAGCGGGCCTAACAATCTGCCCCGTCTGCCAAGTTGTGTGTGCGTGGTGTACTTCGAGGTATTAATAGTAATTGCATATGTTCTACTTTTGGCTGTGTTCTACAGGGCGAAGGCCTCTACAGTTGTTGTGTTGAGAGCACTCGGAGCCGCTGATGGCCATTCCCCGCGTCTGTGTTCTTTCCTGTGCACCGCAGCGCTGCTCAGTCAAAGCCCATTAGCCCGGCCCGTTTGTTGATCCCAGAATGAATGTAGCAAGGTGAAAGTGCGTCTTGTCCTGCTCATGTGCGACCCAGGCCACAGTGGAGTTTGCTTTTGGTGTTCCACTGACCATCCCTGGGGGGCGAAGTCTTTTTTTATCTGCTACATTTCCTTGAAGTGTACAGCAAAATATATAATATCACTTGTAATGTAGGGCTGCAACTAAAGACTTGATAGTCTATTTTTGTTGTTTGGTTTATAAAATGCTGTTTCCCGAAGCTGACGATGCAACCTAAAATGTCTTTTTTTAGTCAAGACCAACAGTCTACAACCCAAAGATCATCAGTTCATTATTATGGAAGACAGAAAATAAACTGGAATCAGATGATTCTAACATTTTCTTTTTCTCAAAATAGTTGGCAGCTTATCGGTTAATGAACCAATCAATGCAGCTCTATTGTAAAGTGTAATGCTACGTTCTCTCCGTGTATTGTGAAGTCTTTGACTAGCATTGTATCAACCTGTTTACCGGTCTGTCTGCCCTGCTCGCTGCCCCGCAGAACTGCAGAGAGCTGCTCGCCGAGCCTTGGCGTCTGCGTTGAAAGGGCATCAGAACGTCGTCTCCGGAGAGCAGCCAGAGGGGCTCTTAATTGCGGTCCTGGTTACTGTAGCCCGCTGCCAGTAGATGGAAGAACAGTTAATCTGTGCTATTGTTTGGACCGAGGAGAAGGTGAGAGTGAGGCAGGATGCAGCGATTAAACAGTCCCGAGTTGACACAGACTCGCCGGCTTTGATTAGGAGGCGTTCGTCAGCTTCCCAACATTTGGCCAAAGACCAAGCACCTCATTATCTGCACCGTTTTCTATTCCTATCAAGATGAGTGTAAATGTCTCTGCTGGGGATGGATAAAGGATGACTTGCTTGCTCTGCAGGAACATGCATAATAAGTCATTTTCACATGAAACCGAGAGTGCGATTCTGAGAATGGACGATGATGGTATTGATGTGCTTTTACTGCTTTATGTGCACATACATTTCTTACAAAAGGGCTCTAAAAATAACTCTGTTCCCTTATGCAAGATTGTAGTACTTTGGGTTGTGACATGAACCATGAGAAATAGAAATGACCACCCCGACTTTCATAGAAAAAACATGCTTGTCCTTTTGACTCCGTGTTCCTTGTGTGTTCATGTGACCAGGGTCACAAAAAGCCTCCAACAGGCTTTGCTAGTTCTTCTCTCTACCATCAGATTAAAAACAGTGGAAACAAGAGTTGGAGTTAGACACACATTTAAATGATTTTTGAGTTTGCCTCTATAGTTAGACAGTTTTTTTTTTTACTGTGAATCTGTTTATATCTACTTTGGTCTACTTCTGCTGATGTAATCATTTAAATTGTCCTATTGAAACCACACTTTGTGGATGTGTATAGATGTGATAGGGCTGGATATTACAGACAAATTACAAACAGAAAAACCCTAATAATAAAAATTGTATATATTTTTTGTTTTCACATTTTGTGAGAATTGACACAAAATGTCAAGTGGTGTAACCGAAAGATAATTATACATCTTCTATATTTAATCCACCTACAATATGCAAGAAGTTGATACCATGTGTGTGTTTTTTTTTTTTTTTTTAATTTTTTAAAACCTTTTTAAAAGAGTTAAAATATCTGGTACCAAGTTTTTAAGGTTACACCATATGGCAGTTTTGGCCTTGTCTCTGATACCGTTTTATTTGCCAGCCCTAAGATATGACGTCAAAGTGACAAATTTGGTACCGCTTTATGGTAATTGGTGGTGTTGTAGGAGCATCACGATACTATAATAATACTATTTTATATGCATCTGTTGTATATGTGACTATCCGTCACATATCTACAGGGTGTTCATCTATCATCTTCACACTTGGTGGGTTTATTGCTGAGGAGTCAAGGGAGCGATGTGTCGATTGTGAAGATGAGCAATTCTCCAGAACACTGCGAACGTTAATACAAATGCTCTGTGAATACACTATATGCCGTCCTTGTGAATGAGAGGCGTCGCTGATATCACGAGTCAGTTGGGAGAGGGCTTCAGCCAACAGAGGCGTCCAAATCTCCTGGTTAAGCCCTTTAAACAGATCTTGTTGTTAAGCTCATCACCTTAGAAAGTGTTAAACCGAGCCACCTGCATTCAGGGTTATGACACCAGCCCGTTCCTCGTGTGAGGTTTAAATACAGCGCGTTTATTCAGGGAAAGTGAAAGTCAACCTTTTGCTGCACTTCTCAGTGAACAATATTGCACTTCTTTGGATGATTCCGATACCACATCATTGCACTTGTGTCGTCAGGACGTTGAAATGTGTGGATTGCCTGGAAATGTACTATAGATGTGTGTGTGTGTGTGTGTGTGTGTGTCTTCAGAAGCCTTGCAGAGAAGTGTGAGAGGTGGCTGTGGTAGAGAGTTGCATGGAGAATGTTGAGGAGCAAGCTACACATGGAGTCTTCTCACTATTAATGCCGGTATTACTAACAACTCCAGGAGTTGGCAGCTCAGGTTTAGATCGCCATCTCAGCGTCAACACAATATTCCCCCCAGCACCAGAAACTCATCAGAGCATCGAGACTTTTATGGTTCTACTTTTTGCTTCTCACACTTTTTTACGCTTGTCTTGTTTTTCTTGAACACCATGACAGCCCATAACTTTGTATGTATGACAGTGAGTGTTTGTCAGAAAGCCAACGGGACAGGCCGAGGTCTTACTTTATTTACGGCGAGGGCAAGTGGTCAGCTGTCAGTCATGGCGGGGATTAGCCGGAGCTAGCCGGGGCTCCTGAGAGAGACACACACATGAATGGATGAGGTGTCAAGTGGCAAAGGTTGTGAATTTCACTCAATCTCAAGACACCAGGACACGCACCGAACCAAAAGGTTCCACTGCAGGACTTAAATTTCAGTGTGAGAGGCCGCTCCGCTGCTTAGTGAATCTGTCATAAGATTTTATTACTCGGCGCAAAAAGCCTTTTATTTATGCTGTGTGAGCAACTATTGGATGTGTCATTTTAAGTGAGATTAGTTTAATACTCACATCTGTGCTGGCATGATTAAATATCAGCTTGTGCATGAATGACAAAAACCTGAGCCCAAGCATGTTTTTAATAATTGATTTTTTTTCTATTAAAATAAGACAAAATTACAGTGTACAATAACCATCTTTGAAACCACAAGTTCTCTGAAATGCTTAACAATAAGTATTTTACAATTACAGAGATAACATGTATGCTGTTGTTCATTATCAGTGGTTGAAGACATATTTACATCCTTTACTTACGTAAAAGTACAAATACAGCAATGTACCATACATCATATTACAAGTGAAATCCCTGTGTTAAAAATACAAGTATTATGAGTAAAAGTACATTAGTATTATGTGGCTAATGTAGGTAAAGTACTGCAGTAAAGGAATATAAGTATTATTAGCCTAGATTATTCCAGTGGTTCTCACCAGATAAATGTGAGGCCTCATGAGTTCTGAATCACCTATCTGTTTTAACTTTATGGATTTAATCTCTAATCTTTGAGGTTAAATATTGGATCATTTGGACATTTATTACAATTTTAACACACTGCTGTTTGTAATACGTCAAGAGACAAACTGCTCTGGTTTTATCTTTACCTATGTGTTGTATTTAAAAAGCTTGTTATTGGAAAAGTTACTAAAGCTGTCAGAAAGATGTAGAGGAGTATGACATATTTATTTCTGAAATGTAGTGGAGTGGAAGCTTAAATGAAATGTAAATGTACTTTTAAATGTAAATGGTTTGGTCTTTTTTTTCCAAAAAAAAGATTTTTAAATATCTTTCTTTGAGTAGACATTGCTATAGCCTCTTAACATTTCTAGTAAGAAGTAACCACAAATGTTTTCCCATCATGATGTCGACGCCCCACAACGTTGTCGTGAACAGTGTGAGGGGAAAACATTGCTCGGCCCTTAATGAGGTCTAAAGTTAGAGGGGCTGCTCTTAACACCAGTGACAGGCAGCTTCTCATACCTGCTGGAATGTGGTTAACACGGAAGCCCAGTGGCACAGAAAAGTGGAACAAACCTTTTTTTCCTCCCCCCCACCCCAGGTTCCCAGGTGCAGCCAGGCAGACACAGTGGAGTCTAATCACTCTGGTGGCGGGAGAGTGCCAATTACTTCTTGTACTTCAGCTGAAAAATTCCTTTGATTCCTTGATCAGGTTGAGGTGGTACGTGTCTCGTCTGCTCCGGATCTGACACGTCTGCCAGATCACTTCTCCTTAATGCCCTGCCACTGCATTTGGCCAGAACGTCCTCCTATTATTCCTGCTCATAATAAGGAATCGAAGCAAAGGGAGCTATAAAACGATTCAAGGTGAAGAAAGGAAACGATGTTGGCCTCAGTTCCAGCCGCGAGGGAAGCTGCTGGATTAACCATTGCTATCACACTGTGACTTCCAGTGTGCAGAAAAAGACAGCAGACATGCAGGGAAATAGTGGTGATTAAGTGTAATTATTCCTTTCAGTGATCCATGACAATTTGGAGGTGGTGCCGATGTGAAACGAGGCACGTCACTCCGTATCATCAAAAGCCATTGGACAAGTCAGGCTGGCTATTTAGTGCATTAATCGTCCGAGCGGTTGACGTGCCAGCTAATACGTTTGTGGGTTAACTCGCAAGATGACTAGTTGTATGGCAGATGAATATCTGTTAATTTTTCATGACCGTGATGAAAGATGATGTTTTGTGAAGTGGTTGCTAGTAGTTTCAGAGCTTTGACCTCAAATGTCTTGATTTATCCTGACAGAGATTCATTTATATTAACATGTATCAATAATATTTTAATTAATTGAATCCATCAATCTTAATTCATTGGGTAGAGCCTTTGGGTAGAGTCTTCCATTGATCAGAGGATCCGCTGTTCGATTCCTGGCTTCTCTGGGCTCCATGTTTATGTGTCCTTGGGCAAGATACTTAGCCCTGATTTACCTCCGATGGCTGTGCCATGAGGTGTATGAACGGTTAGCTTCCTGATGCACATAAGCCACCCCCATCAATGTGTGAATGAGTGAATGAACACTTGTAGTGTGAAGTTGACACACTACACAGCCAAATATCGCTCTCTGTTTCTTTAAATGTGCAGTTAAAATAGTGATTAGTATTAACTATTAGTTTCCCATTGCTTAATTTGAAAAAAAAATCTAGGAATTCAAAAAAACAACAAAATGTAACTAAAATTGCAAAAAAAAAATGCGAAATTGTGGATGGAGATTGTGATTTATTATCTACTTTTTTTCCCCCTATTGTAACTGGATTTTAATCGCATTCTTCTGAACAGTGTTGAATCAATTAGGATTCTATGCTTCAGAGAAAAAATGTCATTTCCAGAACCAAGACTGGCTGAACATTTTTAGAGAATAAATAGTGAGTCATCCATATGCATAAAAAAACGATTGGATTTAGAATGTTCGGCCCTATCTCTCAACTCTTTACATGCTGTAATGCAACTGAGACATTAGAGTGAATCATGGGAAGTTTTAACATTTACAATTCTGTGGTAATTGAGCGAAGACTGCTGAAGAGGACCGCTGACAGCAGAACTGATCCCCCCCCCCCCCCCCCCCCCCCCCCCAAAAAAAAAAAAAAATGTAATATCAATTGAAATGTGCTGGTGCTAAGAAAAGCGCTTATTTTACTATCCTCCCATCTATTAATTATACAGCGTTAATTTATCTCTCACTGACTGCAGAAGTGGGCCGAACCATGACGAGGAGGAGTGAGTGCAGATCTGGTCTGGCTGCACTGCTATTAGTGCTGTGGCTGCTGTCATTCTCAAGCTGCTCGGTGGTTTATCAGAAGCAAAACGCCCGAGTACAGAGTAAGAGAGGAAAAGATGCCAAAAGACGAACCCCACAGTCGCTAATTAAAGCATCACGGTGCCACTGTAATGATGTATGGGATGTGTAGGAGATCACAGATGGATATGTGTAGAGGGGGAAGGGGCATTGAGAGGAGGAGGAGGAAGTGTAAGTGGAACAAGATTAGGCGTGGGAGTAAGAGATAAAGGAAATGACGGTTGATGGTCAAGCACAACCCTAACAATGGAGAGATACTGCTTTTATCTCCAGGTAATCGGGAGGGGGAAGACAACGATGTCAATACATATTAAAGCTGCAAGTGTAGAATCTGAGCAGAAGGAGGAATAGGAGAATCTGGGTGAGATGGGCTGAGCTTGTCCTTTCCTGTTTTTTGTTCATAAGCAGCTGACGGAGACAAGAGTGGAGGAAGTTATTTTGGTAGTTTTTAATGTCTTATTGTATTTATGCAAGGAGAGGGGAGTTATTGTCTCTACTAAGTGCTTGTGCTGCTACTGTAAATGCACATTCAAGTCTATATTAGGGCTGGGATACACAATTATTTATTGAATGATTAATCTAGTGATTATTTTTTAATGCATTGAAAAATGATAAATGAGTGATAACATCTAAATAGAAATCACTTTCTCCTAATTGAAATATTCCAATACCATATATAGCTGAACAATGTGGCATAATGAAATGTTCATTTTCAGCTGACATAGATTTATTTTAACTTGACCACAAATTAATCATATGTAAAACACTCCGCCAAACTTTTTTCTAGGAGCCAAGATGTTGAAGGCAACCGACATCAAAATGCATCAAAGCATCGTGTTCTGTGCGGTTTAATTACAACATAACACACAACATAACCATGAAACCAGATGCATTCTGTCTATGATAAAACCACAAACTATAATTATGCCATTTTAATTTTCTCAAGTCTCAACTGCCTATTTTAACTTGATGATATTCCTGTATTTTAGGTTCAGGTTTTCCAAAAATTAAGAGCAACACACAACAGATTTGAAAATGGGTCCCAAGTTCATATCATAAAGCTACCCATTGGAAATTAAAAAAAAAAAAAAAAAAATCCAAGATATGTTAACATATTATGGTGATGAACTGTCTTTCCACCGAATCACAAACAAGTCCGCCATCTCACCTAACACCACACAAAATACAGCTAAATGCTTTTAAAGTCACTATTATTTAGGTTTCAAATATTATTGTGATTTTTTTATTGATTCACAGCAACAACTTTTGAAATAGAGCAGGATGAAAAAAAAGTAATTGAATTTTCCCACTTTGTTTTGAATTATTATATCATTATATTTATTTAGGTAATAATCAGGTCTTTCTGACCTGTCCTTTTTATCAACAATTATCTCATCGCTTGCACTCATTGCCGTTGCCGTTACACGCCCATTAGACAATCACTCCGTTTGCACGTCACCCGCAACATGCTCCATTATGGAGGAATATGATGAGAGGGACGGGGCACGCTCTCCTCATCATGCAACCGAATGTTACACGATTAATTCGCCAGTAAGTATCATTGTCATTTTATCGCCCGGCATTCATTTAAGCTGCCTCTGTTTTGTAATTCACTTGGGTGGGTGGGGGGGAGAGAGATGCTGCTTGAAATGCAAATGTGAAACGTAATTGTGAGCGTGCACGCCGGCAGGCCACGTGAGTCAGAAACACTGAGACAAATATTGACGCGTTGGGCTGCCGTGTTATTGTGAGCGAGGGTGTGCAGACAGGTTTTCCAGAGGGCCCTGACAGAGGGGAATGTTTCATCCTCTTAATTTGAGTTGGGGAGAGCAGGCGTTGCTACGGCAACGGATGTAAGCGAGCCAGGTGTGAGGTAGTACCCGTGCGGTCCCTTGGGGCCCCCGCATGCACCCGCTCCACATCTCTGCTCTCACGTCGTCCCGTGCGCATGTCTACAAATGCAGGCTCATGCCAGAGACAATCTTGTGCACCGATGAATAAATAACACAAGCACCACCTGAGTAGCATGACAGCTGTTGTTATGGTAACCCTTTAGGTTATCGGTGGAGGAAAGATTTGTGTGTGTGTGTGTATTCTGCAGGTCAGTCCTTTTAGCTGTAACACCGGTGCAGTGTATTTTACAGCGTAGCATGTCCCTGGAGGGCCTGGTATTGTTTGTCGTTATATAACCCATGAATGGAAGGAACAGGTTTGCTAGAGCTGCACGATTCTGCAAAAATTGACAATCAAAAATGTTTCCTCTTGAAAAATGGGATGTTATCTCACAGGGATTTTCTAGAAATCACAATAGGAGCTAGTGGTAAATGTTTCTCAATGCCTGTTAAATGATGATGATTTAATATTCCAAAAAACTACTGATTATTGAAATTATCTATTAGTCGTGTGGTTCATAAGATGGGTAAAATCGTTGATCATTGTTTCCTGAGGCTAAAGATGCAACCGAAATTATCCTTTTTTTTTGTCCAGACCAACCGTCCACAACCCAAACATCATCGTTTTACTATTATATAGGAAATAATTAGATTTGAGAAGTTGGAAGCAAGAGAATTTTGAAATGACTCAAATCAATTATCAAAAAAAAATATTTGTGGCGCTGCTCCACAGATTGGTGTCTGTGTGTGGGAGACTGCAATTAATTATGACTAATCAGTTCTATTGCTTAAATAAATCCATTGTTTCTCAGCATCTGCTCCTCTGACACCTTTTTATTATTTCTAAATAGCTTTATTGATCCCTTTGTTTCTCACAAAGGTTTGGACACCCTTTTTTTTAAATGAACAAGTGTGTCTAAACTCTGAGTGTTACGCTATCCTTACATTTAATCACACTGATGTCTTTCCATGCAGTTTGTCACATAAAGCAACACTGCACTTAGAAATTAGGCAAACATGGCAGGATCCTTCAACTATTTCATGAGTCTTGAATCAAGCTCAGACTGTCACTAAAGGGGTCTGGCACAGATCTGTTGATGGTTTCCTGTTGACAGGACTCAAGGACAAACTCCTGAGTAATTATATGCTGTTCTGTTAATTAGATATGCAGAGGAAAAATTGATGGATGATCTCCACTCGGGTTTATTTTCCCCTAGCGACTTTCCTTCTTGTGCCACTGTGAAGTTGACATATGTGGTTCAGAGTGAATATGCTCAAACTGAAATATCTTAACTACTGCATGGCCTTGAAAATTGGCACCCACATTCATGTGTTTACTACAATGAACTCCAGTCACCCTGCTGATCACCTGAATTTGCATTTGACGCCATCGTCAAAGGGTACAAAATATAATTATTGGAATCATTATTAGAATATATCATAGGATAGAATATATATATATATATATATATATATATATATATATATATATATATATATATATAATCACGAATATTGTGATGATGAATAATTGTATTACAATATATTGATTATCATGATAGTATCATTATCATGGGCCAAGTTTTGTATTGTTAGTACTTTGCTAATCATGCTTAACAAAGCATGATTATAGACTATTGGTGTTGTTTCTTATATATTAGATGACATGACTGTGAGACTACATGAATCCAGAAAGGCTTAGATACTTTTAGGGCTGCGATTATTTTGATAGTTTTAACGATTATTGAAATGATTTTTCTATAGTTAGTAGTAGAAGCGTACATTGAAGCGATGGTGGAAACTGACGCAGTGCTCTCCCTCCAGCAAACTCCAACCGTACCTATAACATTCAACATCTTCTTTTCCTTCTCTTCAGGATGATTTTGTAGGCTGACAAAATTGTAGCTATTATTCTCCCCAGAAACGGCAGGTTCACCACTAAAATATCCATGATTGGCTGTTGCTGGGTGTCAACTGTTGTCATGGATACATTCATGCTCTCTCATGATGTAATATTACCTATAATAGCAATAACGAATGGAAACAGGCTTTATTTTTCCATTAATTTTCGGGGCCCTTGACAAAATCCACTCTCAAGTTTCAACACATTTGGATGGAATTGTCCACAATTCCAAATACAGGTCATATTGAAGAACATGTTAGTAGTTTAAGTATGGGGGTGGGTGGAGAAGCCCCCAGCCAACATGCTAATAGGCAGTAGACAACATGAGGCAGGAGAAGCCTGGGAGAGAGCTGCACTTTCTTCTGGAGCTCTGGCTCTCATCCATATTCAGCGGCTCGTCACCGAGAGCCAGCACATTTCTCCTCTCTCCATCTCCTGTTCATTATCTCAGGCAACTGCAACACAGCGGCCCCACATGTGTGCACTATTATTTTATATTCTTTTATCCCCGCTCCCACCAGCGACGTCCCGGCTGCTCCCCGGTGGCGCGGCTCCTCTCCTCTCCACATCTGTTGCTCCTTCTCTCGCTGGCAGGGGCGAAGAGGAGAAATATGCCCCGGCGATACAATTAGAATTTGGAAATCGAACAGGACAAATCCCTCATAACCCTGCTGGCACTGATGCTTCTTTTCACCTGCTCGAAGCCTCTTTTTTTCCCCATTTTCTTGGGGTTTTTGCTTTATTAATGGAGTAGAACTGGAAAGCCGTGGCAAGTCCTCTCTCAGTCTGGACGACCTGGTTTTCTCTGAAACGTCACTCCTGTAACGTCTTCCACGGCATTCTTCAGACGTCAGGATGATTACCTGTGGATAAAACATGTAGATGTAGGCTCCGAACAGGCTGTAAAGAATTACCATGCTTTTGTCTGAAATGCAGGTGTTGCTACGCCCAGGTGTCAAAGCCACTGTCACACGCTGACAATCTCAGATGATTTTTAGGCTGTAATTGCGTGTGTGTGCATTTTTTTTTTTTCAAACTCGCTGCAGGTTATAGTCGCGTTATTAGCACATTGAGGCGCGCTGTGTGTGAGAGGAGGGGAGGAGGCATCATGATGGCGTTTAATCTTTTTTTTTTGTTTTTCTTCCAAGGAGCCTCATGCTGTTGACTGTGTGTAGTTTTCCTGAACATGCATAAAGCTTCGCTCCCATTTTATTGTAGTTTATAAGTATAGGCTGATATTCCAAATTTAATGCTGCAGTATTGTCATGCTCAAATATCATACTAAAGGATATTATCACAGGAGGGCGCAGCAGAAAAAAAAAAGAAAATTGTTTTTGTATTACTTATTTTCTCCGCAGCCTTGATTTGAGAGAACCGAGAGCTGCAGTTTTTTTTTTTTGTTTGTTCAAATATGAGGAGAATAAAAACTGAACGTTGCTTTTCCATAAAGTTTCACCCACACCAGGGTTGGACTAGCAGTGCAGCACAAAAATAAAATAGATTCAAATAGAAACATATTGCATTAAAAATAAATTGGTAATAAATTACCAAATACTAGTCCTGGTGGCAATTTGAGATACCTGCCAAAAAATCTTTTATTATATTTATATTGCAAGATTACAACGCTAAACGTCTTGCATCTGCTAATCCTGAGATTTCCTCTGCATATTTAGCAACAGAAAGTTTGAATTTTACATTTCACCTTTTTTTGCTGCACTGAAGCCATGACGACAATGAAGTAATATTACCTGAGAGGTTGTTTTTTAACGTCATTTGAGAATGACGTTGATGAGTTCAGGACCGAGGTACTTGCAAATAAAAGGGGAAGTCAATGGTTCTATTGTCCTTGATTCTTCTTTTTTTGTTATAAATAGTTATTAATAGTTAGTAATAATAGTTAGTGGTTTTAGCCTTTACAAACCGAGAATGAGCTAATTTGTAAAGTTTTAGCATAGAAAGGATGCTGGACTTTTAAAGGTCCTTATGAAATGTCTATTTTGAAATATACATTTTTTCTACTGAACAAAATATTATTTTATGCTGGAGGAAAAAAAAAACCTTTGTGGCATTTTCAACTATTGAACTCTCTAAATAAAATCCTGCAGGTTTATTCAACCTCAGGTTTTGAATGCTGCTTTCCTCTACTTTTTAATGGCCTCAAGTCTGATAAAACATCAGTCTGCCAAGGCTTGAAAAGCGGCAGACAACCCTGATATTTTGAAGTATGTGTCGAGTGCTTCACAAACCTTTTTTCAAAGCCGAGACGCACTCGATGAGGCTTCAGACGGCGGAGGAAAAGCAAAGTGTAGATAGCTCTCCAGACAGAGCAGAATCAGTCCCTAATAAAGGATTTGTAACTGCACGCTGGGAGGTGATTGCAGAGACTCTATCAATCAGAAAAAGTTTCACATACAAAAAACATGCATTTGTTCTTTATGTCCATTTCATAATCAGCAATTGACATCACTTCTGTTGTCTCTGCAAGCCTGCTGCTTCCTCTATACTTCTTTTGCTCCTTTTTCTAATTTCAGCAGTAAGCCAGATGGAATCCAAAAAAAAAACTTATGACTGATTTTAGCTTCTCCTCCTCATGCTCTCGTGTTCTGTCTTTTGCCTCTTCCTGCGTGCTCAACATTTCGTTGATAACAGGATTGTAAAACTCATGTACAAGGTGCATAAGGGAATGTTACCCAGGCAGATTCTAAACATGTTTGGGGAAAAAAGAAAACTCAAATATATATTAAAGGACATTTCGGTTTAAAGAAGTGAGTGCAAATGCTGCAGCATATTTGCAATTTAATTGAAAATGTGTCACTATTCAGATTATTTTATATTTCACTCAAAACTAGATGATGATAAATTTATTTGATTTGATTAATATGCAACACAAGTTGGTCTTAGTTCCACCTACTGTTTGTTTTCTTATCGGTTTTAATTGTATTTCATGCTCAAAACAAAGAATTTTAAAAAAAGTTATTAGTATTATAACTTTATTCATTCTGACTTGGTTCCTAGAATTAAAATCTTTTTTCTTTCACAAGTGAGCCTGGTTTTAGCAGCTCCGATCGGATCCGTCAGCAGTTTCCAACAGGCGGCGTTGAGGCGGAGCTGCTGCAGGTCTGACACTGACAGCACCATTCATGTTCAAGTACTGACAGCATGTGTGTGTGAGTCTAAGGGTCCGACCAGCTGACAAGTGTGTGTTTGTGCTCCTCTGGTTGACAGCTCAATACATGTCCCTGACAGCCTCAAGAGCTGCTGTCCTGGGTATGGTATGCAGAGCTGCAGCCGTTTGAACCATTTTTAGGAAGAAAATGTCCTGTTTCTCTGCTTCCAGCTTCTCAAATCTGATTATTTTCTGGTTTCTTTAGTCTTCTGATGATGTTGTTGTGGACTGTTGGGCTGGACCAGGGCTGCTCGATTACAAAAAAAAAATCATAATCTTGATTGTTTTGGCCAATATTGAGGTCACAGTTATTCGTTACACAATGCATTTATTCAGCTCGAGTGACTTTGTGCTTTTGTTTGAGAATGTTAAACAGATTTGTTGCATTGCCAAGAGTCGCGGATATTTCCTTGTAGCAAATCTTGCACATTATGTCCATCTGCTCCTCGTCTGACTCTTGGAACCCAAAGTGTTCACATACAAAAAGACGTTTTCATATCCTTTTTCTCAAACGACACTGCCATCTCTCTGCTGTTTCTAAAACCATAGACTAATTGATTAAATGTTTCAATGTTCTACAGATTGATCGACTATCAAAATAGCCGTTTGTTGTAGTCCTGATGGCATGTGTGCATTTCTGCATTCTCACAGCTGTAAAATTCATATGACGATTGCTTGAGATGTTCAACAACGGACAAACTGAAGCCTCCAGTCGGATGAGACGAGCGTTTTCTGATGTCTGCACTTTCCCTAAAAGTTACGTCTCCGTGGCCTCCTCCGCTGCTGTTTTATCCTGTTTACACTTGTTTTCTATTTTTGCCAACGTTGCTTGGGAATGCAGTCGGAACAGCGGGTGTGTCTGTGCACAATAAACAGATAATCGCCCTGTATTTATTGTGTCAAACTATGTTTCCAAGTTCAAACCGGGAATGAATTAATGCCGGTGTGCTGTAAACTCATTATAGTGTTTTGTCATCGCACAAAGTCCGATGTTGACTCGGTGTGTGTGTGTGTGTGTGTGTGTGTGTGTGTGTGTGTGTGTGTGTGTGTGTGTGTGTGTGTGTGTGTGTGTGCGTGTACTGAGTATAATTGTGAGTCTTTCTAGCAGTAGTGTGGTCTGTACAGTTTCCTCAATTGTGCGTGATAAAGATGGAAAGTGATGTTACAGTTGTTAGCCGGTGGTCTGGCTTTCAGACTATATTAAATCTTAATGATGATATGGACTGGGGGAAAAATATTTTTTTCAACATTAGGTACCTTTTTTTTCTCTGAAGAAACCAACATTTAAAAAAATTTCCTGTATAAACACAATAAAAACCGACTTGGCCCTGAATTACTACAGGAACAATTTGCTTCCCTGTAAATTGTGATAAAGGAAGCAACACGTGAGCAGTGGTACATGCTGCAGGGTTTCTACCTGGAATGGAGTCCTTGTATGTATATGATTGAATCACCTTACCGCCCCTCCAAAAAAAAAAAAAAACTGTGACACAAAGCAATACTCGCCTTGAAAAACGAATGAAGAAGTATTTTATCGAAGCAGTTCTCTTGCTGTTTATTGTGGCGTGAAATAGCCTAACGTGAATTGCCGCCATTATCACTCGCTGCCGTGTGATTCTGGCCTGAATGAAGACCACTCACAGAGGAGGGTTGTAATGGCATGGAAAAGCGTACAGGAGCACACACCAACCTGCTGTTAGAAACCTGGACCCTTTGTACGTCCTGTTTTCCCTTTGTTGCTCTTTGCTGGAGTCTCAGAGGCGCCCTGTTGCTCGGTAACATAAAGAAGACGTGAAGTCGGCGGCTGAGAGGCCAGAAACGCTATGTTCCAATGTACATGTGTAATAATCAAAGGGAGGAGCAGAAATGTTTTTGAGGTAGTAAATATATTTGCCTAGAAGCAACAAATAACACATAATAATCTCTGTATCTGTTACTTGAATAAAATATATGTTATGCTCCAGGTCTTAAGAGCATTGAATTTTATGAATTTGGAAAGTCTTGAATTTTGATGTGTCCTAAAATTTGTCCTGTAGCTAATTTCTTTATACCACACTTTCCTAAAAAGTTTCATTTGTCAACCACTGTTATTTTGATTAAATAGCATGGCCTAAATAAAGAGTGGTGGAACTCTCACGGCCGTTGTCAGGGTGGTTGCTATGTGTGCGTGAGCTGAGATAATTTACCCCAGGAATGAAACTGTGGTGAACTTGGCTCGTTGTTGTTGGGTATTGGCGTGGCGTTTGTGCTTTTATCTGTGCTTTTAATCATAAAACCAAGGCGGTGTCCGTGTAAATAGAGTGTAGCATACAGCTACATCATCACGCTCTGATATAATATAGTATTACTGTCAACTTATCTAGCGATTTTAAGTTTTACAAGAAACAGCATCTCCACGTCACCGGTCTACTGTCATTTACTGTTAGGGACTGTCTGCAAGTTACAAGTATGTACTGATTGATGGAAAAAGGTTCAGCAAAAATGAACAAAATGACTTTTCCCTACTCTCTACTACACCTGGTTTGAATGGAAAAAAAAATGTATATGGACGTATTACGCATTTATTACACATATAAATGAACAATTAAAAAATAAATGTTTTCCTCTGATGGTAGGTCTGTGAAATAGGCTGTGAAATGGGTATTACGTTTTATATAAATGGCCTTATAAAGGTCTTAAAAAGGCTTGAATTGACTTGTAGGAACCCTGTTATTGGTCAAACAGTCTTTTCAGTAACTTCCCCAATCAACATGTCCCTTAGATTACTCTAATTTTGGCAGAAACGCAGCATTCCTCCTGTGCGTTTCAGGCCGTGTTGCCATGTGACTCTACAGTAGCTAAAAGGACATTTAGACAGCGAGTGCCTTGGAAATGAAGGTACAGCATTCGGGCAAATTAAACGTCAGTTTGATTAAGTGATTGCATTTTAATACTGGCAGCGTGGAATGTCCAGAGTGCATAGAGTTCGTCTGAAAAGACACAAGATAGATTCCTTCACATGCCGGGAGAATTAAACATCACATCTGGAGGACAGATGAGAGGTGGGCGTGTCAGGCTGCAGCTTGATTAACCCTCTCGCAAAACAATTATTTCTCCGAACACATTTTTTTTTTCTTCCTTGGGCTGCCGTGTGCGTTTGTTACACTTTATATTTGGATGTACATTGCCTGAAAATAGTACATTATTTCAGCTTTTCTCTTGGCTGCTTTGGGCTGGCCTTGCTGTGGTGCTGCAGACTGTTAAACAGCGCTGAGGATGACATTTAATTTTTTCCTCCCCTTTTATTGGTGGAAAGTGTCTAAACATAGACAGAGGTAGGGAAATAAATTATGACAATTTTAATCTTCTTAAAAGAACAGTAAGGCAGAAACAGCAAAGATAAATATTACAATATGGCAGCCATTTATCCTTACTGGGTTTAGATTGCGGTATGTGTGTGTGTGTGTGTGTGTGTGTTTTATCTATTTTCATAAAAAAATTGAGTCAAGGGGGAAAACCAAAAGATGGTTTTAAATATATATATATATATATATATATATATATATATATATATATAGGATCAGGGCCCCATATATATATATATATATACATTTATTTATGAAACAGTGCCAATGAACATAATCCTACTATAAGATCTTATGTCAGAAGCTCTTTCCTTTATAATAACATGTTGGGGAAAAGGGGGGGGGGGGGGGGGGGTAAATGTTCTTAAACTAAGTGCTTTAAACATCAAAGTGTGTTTTCCATGTGTTGAAAATTACTACAAATGTGAAACAAGTTGTATGAAGGATTTTGTGTCTCCAAAGAACTCTGTGGAATCTGACATAGTAGTAGTAGTAATAGTAGTAGTAGTAGTAAGGTAAATACTCACTGAAATACAGTATTGTTTTATGGTGAAAATGTGTTCTGTTTCCACTGCTGATTTTTTTTTTTATCAACAAATGAAACAAAATATTTGCCACAACAGATTACTACGTAAAAATTATATAAGTCTTCAATTTCATTTAACCAGTGTCCAACCAGAATTGGCAGGCAGGTGCCACAGCGTCACAGTGTGCAGGGCTAGTACTGAGCAGATCTACCACTGTGATCCAATCGAGAAAAAACATTTAAACCCAAAGGGAAAAAGAGGGGAAGAAAGGAGTATAAGTTAGGATGCAGGGTTGAAGTTTGTGCAAGCTGTAAAGCGTCCTGACAGAAACATTCACACACACCTCCCCGGGCGTGGGAGCAGAGCTGGGGCCCTGATCCTGTTTGTCGACATGTTGCAGCGGCCTAATTGGTGCGGAAAGCGGCGAGCTGCTACACCGGCGCCACGCTGAGCTAACCTTTGTCTACACGATGCTGCAGCAGGAGGGGAGGCATCGGCGCCGTCCGCAGATCCCCAGAAATATTTCAGAAGCAACGGTGTTTGATCACAGCGAGCGTCACGCCAGCTGTTTCTCTGGACAGGTTTTTAGTGAGGAATGCAGCCTCAGCGCCTCTGCCCCAGTGCTTATAAAGTGGAGATACATATTTTTGTTTTTTATCATCGTGCACTCAGGAGGCTTTTTGGTCCATTAACAGGCCTGATATGAAGGGATTTATCCGTTCACTAATGGCCATTATACACAAACTTGGGCTCAAATGAGATCATAAACAGGGGTTTACCTTTTTTATGCATTTTTTATTTTAGACAAAAATGATTAACTCCTTCTCTGAATTGTGTACCAGCCTGTCTGTTAAGCTTCAGCAGGGGCTCAGAATAAACGCCATCTGGATATCAGACCGAAAACAGGAATTATCCTCTGAACCGCCACGTAGTTCACGTTCAATATTTCCCTTCGAACCCATATTTGCACACAATAGCAGTGGAATTGTAGTACTTCTCCTGGGTTTTCTTATCTGGGTTATTATTGGGTTGCTCCTAATAAGATGTATTTGTGGTTTCAAGAACCAAAACTCTCTACAGAAAGAACAAGCCATTTCTGTGTCTGTTACATTGATATTAATGAGCCTCTCCTCTTGTTGGTTGTTTTGAATGGTTGTAAATGGTGTGGTTCGGCTTATTTAAGACACTTCTGAACAGGGCCTGTGCAAATTTGTGGATTAAGACTTTTAAAACCTAGCACAGTATTTCTATAACATCTATATTAGTGTCTCACTTTCTGTGTGAAAAGACATCAAAGAATGAAATTCTTTTAGTTCCTCTATCAAGAAAATATTTCTATAAAAAACAAGTTTATCATAGTACACTGACATAAATAACAAGAAGAACAGTGAAAGAAATATACTCGCTGATAAAGTGTGCACGATGTCCTGAAGCAATCGTAAGATTCCAAACAGGATTACAATGGATCTATGTTTAAATATAACAAAATATTGTTTCTAGAGCAACAACAGAACTGTTTACAATAGAAAACTGACTATATAAACGCAATATCCCGCTGGAAACAAATCAGATGCTGTTAAAATAAACAGAGGGTGTCCTCCGTGCTCCCTCCGCTACCGGCGGGGACGGGGCTGGTTTGTCTCAGCCAGCCGCTCCGTTTATAAGGATTTGACTACTTTTATTATACGTGGCAAACTCAAATAAACCGGCAGCATATGCAGACTTCTTTCCTCTTAGCTTCTTCATAACACCTTCGCTGCTTTGCCAAACATGAACCCACCCACCCCCCACTACCAGCTCCTATGTCGCTGTAACTTAATTTCAGCTTCTGACAGCTTCATGTCTGCTTTGATGGGCAAACTTCAGTATCATTTCGGTTGATGGCTAAGTGATACGTTAACTTACTTACTAAAGTTACTACGAACTTACCGTGAATCTGGTTCACCGATAGCTTTAACATTTCCTCTTCAGGTGCTTGTGTCTTTGTGTCTTTTTGTCTCAGCTAACATTCTGTCATTACCACAAGTTTTTTCAGAAGCTATATGCAGACAGGACAAGATCTTCCTATCTGGAAAAAGGCAGGTAAACAGAAGATTAGTCAATCTGTGGATAACCACATCTTAAAATGTAACTTTTCTGTTGCAAGTCACTTGTCAAGTCACAACTAATGACACAAATCAATGTAGATAAAGTTATAAAATGAATTGAGATACAGTAGAAAAATCGCTTTCTGTTGCGACTGCTACAATGATGTTCCAAATGGGTTTGTCTAAGCGTTGTTGCCGTCCAACATGGCGGATACAGTCGGACCTGACTGCACATGCCTGACTCACATGGGGCAGTGACTCACAGCGGTAATGACACACAGAGTTGGTTCACTTCTGCTTCTTTTACAGTGATCGGCATCCAGCCTAATGGTGCTTTACTGTATGATAACCAACTCATCCATTTTTAAGTTTCCATCATCAGTTTTAATTTGATTCAATTAGTCGTTGCAGCCCTATTTGCTGTGATAATCATGTGATGCTGTTGAAGGCGTAGAGAGGGAGACACTGGCGTTTTGCTTGTGGGAGAATATAAGCGTGACCCAGCTGCTTCTGTATGCAGCCGCTGTGTCCAGTGTTTATTTTGCCATTTTTACCTCACTACTGCTGTGCCGGGCGAACATGAAATGGAATCGGTATAAAACGTGCTTCGGGGGGCACTCTCTTTCGCTGTGCCATGCTTGATGTAGTGCAGACTAACCCCGGCGGCGGACTGAGTGTGTGTGTGTGTGTGTGTGTGTGTGTGTGTGTGCGTGTGTGTGAGAGCGTAGACGAGCTCCGTAAACAGAGCGGGTGCCGTGCTGTCACACGGCTGTGTTGGCGGAGCTCAGGTGCGTCCTGAGATTGGACCTGATGAACGGTATCA
The DNA here is from genome assembly GCA_036785175.1 of Eupleurogrammus muticus. Lineage (NCBI taxonomy): Eukaryota > Metazoa > Chordata > Actinopteri > Scombriformes > Trichiuridae > Eupleurogrammus > Eupleurogrammus muticus. Next base: position 15,440,809 of record JAYKQN010000018.1, read on the forward strand.
GGGCTGCAATAACGATAACCGATAATATGGGTCAAAAGGTTCCCACAGACTTCCACCTCCACACATGATTTATTAGGTTAAGACAATTGTTTCTTGTATTACAATTTATCTGAATTGTTATCTTTAAATGAGATAATAATGTATTGGGAGGCATTATTAGCTTAATTATCTACTTTTATTACCTAAATTTAACATAGATATAAAATATTTCATATCAGTGGATAAAAATGGTTATTGATCATACTAAATCATGTTAATTATCTATTTTTATAGATCCACATTAAAACCATATTAAACTTGATTTGTCTGTTAAATGACTTACTGTTTGATTCAGTGATTGATCCATTATCAAGGAAAATACTGTTTATGATCCAAGAATGGAGCAGCATTGGTTAGTTTGAGTAAAACTATCAGTATTATACTATAACATTTTTCTTCTCTTATTGTATTGATGACGTGGTTATTGACGATATATATTGATATGGTTTCATTGCTCATGACTTGTTTGAATATGCAATTAAGGCCTTATCTGAGTAAACGTGTACTAATATAGATGATACATTGCCAGAACAGAAACCTGAATATTAGATAAAGCCAGGTTCAATACTGTTTTGTTCACTTTAACACATTAGAGGCAAAGGTTTGTACAGAGCAAATTCAGGATGTAGAACTTTTTTATTACTCACAGAGAAAATGAACACAAAATATATTGTCAAGATTTTAAAAAAGTCAATGTTCACCATGGTTTTATGAATCACAGTTTCGGTAAATCAGGCTCAGAATGTACCCCCGCAGTAAAACTTTTCAGGATATACTGCAGTTAGTAATAAAACTTTAAGGTTTTCTGTCTGCAGGTGCTGCTGAAGCAGAGATTTATGGGTCAGAGTTTGATGAAGTTTCACTATGTACAGAGTTTATACTGACACGGTGCAGACAAGCTGACTTTTAGTACTTGAAGAGAAATCTACAGCCACAACATGTATATAAAGTAAAATAAACACCTGAATGTTGCCTTTTCTCCTCACGAATCTGAAAAAGAACATGATATGGTAAAAAAATCTCAAAAGTGATCAGTACGTGGGGAGAAAAAGACTCTGCTATGTCTCAGTGTAATCCAATTATTATTTTCCTAAATCATTTTTGTGTGTTTTTTAAATATATGTCAGTTCTTCAGGTTAAAAACATCCAATTTACGAACATTTGTAGGTATGAACCGCCAAAAATCTCCAACAATTGTTCTTGCGTGTGGATACGTACGGATACTTGACCTTTGGATAACTACCAATCGCGTCCAAGTTATCCGTATTTATCATGGCTGAAAAAGCAAACGCTAGTCCAGCAGTGGCTTTTCTTATTTAGAGTAGTAATGGCATTTAAATTACCTCAATTGGCAATTATAGAGTGAAATTTATTATATAACGACTTACGAACAATTAGGCTTATGAACAGCCTCTCGAAACCTTTCATGTTTGTACGTAGGGTGTCGTCTGTGTTTAATTTACAGTCTGAAACTTGTAATTCTTTTTGCCACATTTGCTTAAGAAAATATTAAAATTAGAAAAAAGGAAGAAGAAGAAAGAAGCACTATGACCTCTACTGGAGCTCTTTTTATTCACTTTCATCATGATCACTCAGTCGGTTTAATTCCACACATGCAACGTCCTGCTATGCTGCTGTAGCCCAGGGTAGTGGCATCTAAAGACAGGAGCAGACTAGCAAGACTCATCCTTCTTTTCTGTTTAAAAAAAAAAAACGAAGAAAAGTTGGATTCTTTAGTATCTGACATCTTCAGCGCTCCATTTTGCCAACACATTACGTATTGAGGGCATCTGAGCATTTGAACTTAATTAGAAGTTACTTAAAATCCTCATCATGGTAATTACTGCAGAGCTGCCAACACTCCACAGCGGAAGAGCTGCTGTGGCGTTTTCTTCTTCTTCTTCTCCCAGGCCTGAATGACTTGGCTCTGTTTCTAAGCAGAGTTCCGGCAGTGTGAATGTCCCTCAAAAGTAGTGACAATGTTTGTTTTACTATGTTTTATTTGAGTACGACAGGATGTACATCTCTATTGTTCGTAATCCGACGTCACGCTCTCGACCGGCACATTCCTGGCGGGTGACGTTGTAACCCGGACGCCGTGTTCAACTGTTTACTGGACAATCAAACTCTCACTGGGCAGAATTGTAAAATCCCGACTCAACTTCAACTTGACTTTCCTGGATCACTTTTTGTTGTCCGGCTGCCCACCTCCAACGATACGGCCTGCTCTAGCGCGGCCTCCGGCGCTGTCGTGCCAAATCGCCAGATTTGCTCTTGAAGGTGGCCTGGGGGAGATTTAAGGACACGGAAAAAACTGAAGTCAGCGGCGGGATGATGTTTACTGTCCTATCACCATACTGGAGGCTGTTTCTCACCTCCCCGCTATTAGTTCTGTTACCACCGTTCACTGCTTGTGTGTGTGTGTGTGTGTGTGTGTGTGTGTGTGTGTGTGTGTGTGTGTGTGTGTGTGTGTGTGTGTGTGTGTGTGTGTGTGTGTGTGTGTGTGTGTGTGTGTGTGTGTGTGTGTGTGTGTGTGTGTGTGTGTGTGTGTGTGTGTGTGTGTGTGTGTGTGTGTGTGTGTGTGTGTGTGTGTGTGTGTGTGTGTGTGTGTGTGTGTGTGTGTGTGTGGGGTCAGATAAGGTACGAGCCAGTGCTCCTGCCTGCTGACACATATACTGACTTCAACGAGCCCAACCACAAAGATGCATTGAGGCGACATTTTTTACGCTGTTTACACACACACCTTTTGCATGATAACCCTGAGTTTGTTTTGGATTTCATTATGTGTCTCACACAAAACATCAGCGTGTGTGTATTCCGACCTGCGAGGAAGCAGGAGCACAATAGTTGAGTGGAACGCCTCCGTGGGAGCGAGAAAGAAGTGACATTTACAGGATGTCGCTCTCTCGCTTTTCCTCCGTCGCTGATGTTTACCACGTTTCCTCGTGGTGATTTTTATATTTCTTTTTTTTCCCCATTGTAATCATTGTCGACATGAGGAAAACATTAGAGGGGAGGAAAATATTTTCTGAAAAGACACACAATGTCCTTCCCACTCAAGCATCATCTGAAGCAAAGTCAATAAGTGATGACGATGGCACGGCGGGATTTAACTTCTCTGTACTCCCTGTCTTTCTTTAATAATGAAGTCCCATGTGACACAATAAACAAAAAAAAAATGTACCAGCTGATACACAACAAACCCCGTTTAGACCTGGACCCCATCAGTCAAACGAAGGCTTTTTATATTTGTGTTTTTATTTTAAAAGGTGCAAGCCTTCATTAACTTTGAGCACAGCAGCTTGTTGGTAAACGCTGCTGGGTGTTATCATGTCATTATGTCATATAAATGTGAGAAGAGTGTTACCTGAACCATTTTTATCAGCAGCGAATGTTTAGCATTTGGGCTTTCTAGTATTCAGATCTGAGGTTATGTTTCTCTCCCTCTTTGTTTGTTAGTAACATTACTAAAGAATGTCAGGCCAGTTTTTCGTCAAACTTTCAGGGAATGTTGGGAATGGTACAATGAACAGACGATTAAATTTTGGGAATAATCCAGATGTAATCCTGGTGTAGGGATCGCTTTGATTTCTCCAGTGTTTGCTAACGTTGTGGTAAATGGACCTTCAAACAGATGCTTGTCTAGGGCCTCCTGCTGGGCATATCTGGCCCCTGCATAGCTTGGCCATGTGCTTGGAGGAAGTTATATAAGTGGAGTAGTGTGAAGTCTAAAAATACTCCTAAAGTTAAATCCTGAATTCAAAACATATGTAAAGTATCAAAAGTAAAGCATGCAAAGATACTTCAGTCAGGCTTCAGAATATGAATACAGACCTGGAAATTGGCAAAATGGCTCCTTTTTAAGCAGAATTTCCATATTAGGAAATAATTAATCATACACACTAGGACTGCATTTAGGGACTATTTGGATTGTTGATTAATCTATGGATTATTACATCAGTCAGTCTATAAAAATTTTGTAAAATGTCATTCACTGTTTCCCAAAGCTGCCTGAAAGTGTTTTTCCTCTAACCAACAATCCAAAACATAAAGATCATCGGTTTACTGTTATAGAAGAATAATAATAATCAGATTCGAGAAGTGATGGCCTGAAATGTTGGACAATTTCTTTATAAAAAATGGTTCAAACCGATTAATCTGTTATAAGAATAGTTGGCAGTTGACCTAATAGTTGGCAACTAACTGACCAATCGACCTATTGTTGCACCTCTTAATGTAAACCTTGAATAAAAATGTGCTTGACGGTGCATATGGATTCACGTTGTGTGTCCCTGTTCCCCTCAGATATCTGGAGCCTAGGCGTGATCCTGTTCATGCTGGTGTGTGGCCAGCCCCCCTTCCAGGAGGCCAACGACAGCGAGACCCTCACCATGATCATGGACTGTAAATACACTGTACCGGCCCACGTCTCCAGCGCCTGCAAAGAGTGAGTGACACATGCACAAGCCTTCGCTAAAGGGAACCGTGGAACTGCTCGCTTTTTGATGGACAGTCCTGGAACTAAAACAATAAGATACAAGACAATATATAGAAAGAATGGTGTGGTATTTGTTGATTTCCTGCTCTCTGCTGTCTGTGCAAGGCTTTAGCGCTATTTATCCAACTATGTGTGACCATACGTGCATCCACCCGCTGTCAGTGTCCGGCTCAGAGTGGACGTACTGTATATGTGGTTTGGAGAACAGCCAATTTCATCAAGCTGACTCGGCCTGTAGTCTGCAACAACTACCTTACATTGATAAATCCCAGTCAACTGTTAAGCAGGGAGATTTCTGATAATCTAGTGTCCCCAAAACTAACGTTACAGCAGTGCTAACATATTGACTTGCTAGAGATTTGTACATTTTTTTTCATGTAGTAGCATAAAGTCAGGAGGCGTATTATCAAAGATTTTGAGAATCCTCACAAAGAGCCTTAACTTAGCAGAGAAAATTCCTAGCAAGGAGTCTTAGCTTAGGAGTGATTCCAGAATGTTCTCAGAGAACTCCAAGCGAGTTTCTTACATTTATTCATCACGCTGGTGCTCGGAGAATATTACTCCGGCCCTTTTCTTTCTGCCATTTTCTGCTTAAGAAACTCTCCTAAGCCTCTTAAACGTCCCACTCCCTGCTCTTAGACGATTTCACCTTAGGAGCACTTTTAAGAGCTACGTTCTTTAGGAACTTTTTATCTTTACTAGGATTTTGTCTCAACTCTAAGGGGAAATTCTAAGCAAATGCCATGGCTCTAAGATTTGGCAGTGCAAAGAATCTTTAGTTATAAGGCCCTGATCCTCAGTTCAGGTAATAATGTATGTTTGTATCAAGCAAAGAATAATCTCAACAGTCTGTATTCAGCACAACTTCTCATTCTTCTGGCCTTACTTGAATCAGCACCCTTACGGTAGATAAGGTGTCATATATTGTGACAGTTCCCCTGACGTGATCATGCAATATAACTTCCAGAAACGGATGACTTCATGTAACACAGCCAGCGAGCATCGAGCTGCAGCCCCAGCCGCGTCACCCTGAATCACCCAACGCGTCGCCGGCTACAGCTCAACTGTGATCTGCATTTTGAACAGAAAGTTGATTTATTCCAGGCCCGGCAGACCAATTTGCTCCAGTAGCTTGGCAGATACTAAAACCCTTCAAAATAATCTTTTGGATCGGAGCAGTTGAGTCCGACTCCAGTTGTTCCACACTCAAAATAAGTTGGGCAGTTAGAAAAAAACATAAATTATCGATTGCATAATTAACCGTGTGTTAGTGAGTCACACTCTTAATGTTCTACTAATTAATTCTGTCTAAGCTACGGGGAGAGAAATTTCCCGACGATTCTGGCCAAGTTTAATCAAGAAGATATTCATGATGTAGTTTGTTGTTTTGTTTCTGGTTAATGAGACCATCATCGCTGTATCTACTGTTGATTGCAGAGAAATCATATCCTTGTTCTTGTGGGTGCTGCTACATTACAGCTTATAAATTGTGTTTTTGACAACAGACGTTTCTCAGACCTTTTTTTTGGTCAAAGACAGCCACGTTTACCCTTGGTCTTGAAGGAACAGTGACAGAGGTGAAGCTACACAACTTCTCAGGGAATAGAAGCCACCGTTATGTCAGACAGCCGTAGACATTCTGATCGACGCACAGGGTAATGAGCGGGTTTCACTGGCATGAGCAGTGGCGTCAGAGCTAGGGTTGCACCGATACCGATACCACTATCGGGTATCGGGCCGAAACTTCGCTAAAATACTCGTACTCGTGTTCGCACATAAATGGCCGATACCATGCACCGATACCACTATACAACATCAAAGCAGATGAAACTGATTGCACTACTAGCCTACTAGGCGGGAGATTGTTGCCCTACCTGACTTCAGTGTCTAGGGGGAGACAATGAGCCGGGAAGTTAGGAGATTCTTTCATCAACAAACTAGTGAGCAAGGAGAGTCAGGAGAGTAGGCTAACCTAAGAAATGTCAGCGATTTGGGAGCATTTTAAAATAAAAGAGGACGACAGGAGTAAGGCTGAGTGCAAGATATGTGCTGCTACGGTGTCTAGGGGCGGAAAGAAAAGTACGTCGTTTAACACGAGCAATTTGATCAAACATTTGAAGACCCATCACAGTGCTAAGTACACAGAGTTCGCTAATGCTAGCGCAAGACCACAGCAACCAACCTTAGGGCAAGTCTTGCAAAACCGAGAGAAAATGTCAAAAGACAGCATACGGGCCATAAAAATAACAGAGGCTCTTACTCATTTTATAGCGCTGGATGACCAGCCACTTTCTGTGGTTGATAATGCTGGATTTCGCCGTCTTCTTGGCGTGCTAGAACCACCTCTCAGCACCGTGCAGCAGTGTTGACAGCGAACGGCTGTTTAGCTCAGTGTCACACATTGTGAATGAAAGCAGAAACAGGCTAACACCTGATCATGCAGAGATGATTCTGTTCATCAAAAAAAATCTGCCTCTCACTTTTCCCCAAAATTCTTAGTTTAAAGGTGATAAGTCATTTGACAACATTGAGTGCTGTAAATGTTCTTTAACTGAAACATGGAAATATGTCACATGTTAAGTGATTGTTAATGCACCTGAAAGCAAGTGACTGTTCTGATACTTTGTTTAGTTGAATTGTGCAAAATGAGCTACAGTTGCGCTCACTGTTTAGCTGGTTAACTACAGTATGCAACACATTACATTTTCATCTTCTGGTTTTTACACTTTGTCTGAAGTGAAAGCACTGCCTATAGAAGGCCTTTTTTTGTTAAAACCAGAATGATTCATTTATTTTTGGAATAGCCTTTTGTTATACTTTTTGTGTGAAGACTTGTGAAAATCTACAGAAGAGTAAATAAAATCTGCTTCCAAATTGATTAAACTTTCATGGGAACTCCAATTTAAAAAATATCGGTATCGGTAGTCGGTATCGGCAAGTACACAAATAAAAATACTCGTACTCGTATCGGTTTGTTAAAAAGTGGTATCGGTGCATCCCTAGTCAGAGCCACGGGGCTCAACATGTTTGGAAGGCCAATTCTTTATTTCCACACTCGCGGCACATCGCTGTATTTTTAGACACAGGAAATAAACGCTTATCTCCTGCGAGATCCGACCAGATTGAAGTTCTAAGCCGAGGCAGCTGGGAGCAATCTGATGGGGCTTTGACTTCAGAGCAGAAGCTATTTGTCGCACGCTGGGTTCCGGGCTTACGTTTTCACCACGCCACTTGCTGGCGAATTATTCAGTCATATCACAATTTAGAATTTCCAACCAACCGCTGTTGATGCCGCTGTGTTTAATCTAGCTACAGTATAGGACGTCTGTGGCTTCAATCAGAAAAACAGTGGAGCAAAAAACCCTTTCAACATGAAAAACCTAGATAGGGTCATACATGACGAATGAGGGTTATAGTTAAGAAATAAAAGCTGTTAACAGAAACAAAAGGGCAGATTTAGATTTTACATATACCGTATTTTCACGACTATAAGGCACACATTAAAGTCTTAGGTTTTCTTCAAAAATGTGTTGTGCGCCCTATAGTGCTGTGTGCCCTATGTATGTATGTAGGGGGAAGTGTGGGCATGGATTGTATATAAAAGAACTGGGATGTGCGTTATGCAGAACATCTTTGTTTTAACAACCTTGAAAATAGCGAAGAGACACACATATAAAGCACAGTTTAAATTTAAGCCAATCAGCTATGCAGAAGAATACCGAAATCGAGCAGCCGCGAGAGAATTTAAGTTCATGGCTTTTTATGATCAGACTGACTGAATAATGCTCTTATTAGTCATTAGTTATTTCCAACATGGCTGACAGGGATAACACACCAAATTTTTTTGACACCATTACTACAGGTTCTGTTATGATGATCAATTTCGTCAGATGTACTTCAGTCAGATTAAATTGCAACGAACAAACAATAGATACAAATAAGGATATTTAAAATGTTGAGTTCAGCCTCACAGCCCTGTCAGATGGCTGTGTTGTCAAGACCAAAGTCATTTGTAGTTGCAGTGAATGGGACAGAGTAATCATTGGATCACATCTGGTCCTGAGCGGCATTTTGCACACTGCTAATGCTAATGCAGACTGCCTCGCTGACCCCGAACCATCTCGCCTGCAGCAAACTGCGTGTGCGTGTGCCAGCCAAACCTGGACAAACCTCCAAGCAGCAGGCTTCACCAGGAACAGCTAAACGTGTTTGTGGTACAGCCTGCAGGCCGGTTAGCCCCACAGGACGGGGGAGAGCCTGCGTGAAATCATTACGGATTACAATCAGCCGCCATACGCATACACAACCTGGGTGAAAGACCAAAGAGCTAAAAGTCTCTTTCTTAGCCTCCCTTTCACCAAGATTCCTGCTCACTTTATTTATTGTTTTTTTTTTTTTTATCCCGCTTTTATCTCAGCGTACACGGGTACATTTGTGAGCTTTTATTTTTCCAGTGTGAGTCGGATGTTACTATACCACGATAAGCTTTTTGAAGTGAGGGATCCAGGGAGATCAGTACTGAAGTAATGGAAAAATGTAGTTGCCAACATGCCCATCTGTTCTCTGTTGAGCTTGAGCCATAAGTTTTGATGTGAGCATGGTGTAAAAAAGCTAAATGTTGGTACCTGTGAGGGTTTCTGAAAATGCTGACCCGTGTAGGCCTCATGTGTTGTTAGTGCCCCCGTAAGGTCAGAGAGACTCTTCAACACTAAAATTTTTTAAGTTTACTATTTCAAACTGTCAGGAATTTAGTTTTATTTATTATTATGATTTATTAGTCTGTCAAGAACCACACGCTAAGACATTAGCAGGTTCAGCTGCTACTTTATTCCTTGTGTTAACACAAGCTACTGTGGCCGTAGCCAACGCCAAAAAAACTAACTGAAAAAGTTCACGAGTGCTGCGTCTTTTCTTCTTTCAGAGGAGATCTACACTCTACACACCAGCTGCAGCGTCTTACTCCACGACGCGTTTATAGACCCTTAGGAAATCCCAATACTATTATCTAACAGAACGAAATCTGGGCCTAAACTCATTAATTTATGAAACCGTGTTTAACAACAGTGTTGTTGCTAATTTGCACAAAAAATAAATTATTGAGTAGCTTTGTTATTTTCTCGAACACCTCCACCCCTTCCTCATCGCTACCTCGCCTAACAAATGCAGGAAACACTGTGCAAACAACAACGAATTCAAAGTGAGCCACAAACCAAGATTACTTCTGAATCTTTCCCAAAATTGAATCATCTGTTCATGCTACCATTCCCAACAGTTTCTAAAACTTTTACACATATCCAACCAAAAATATTTATTTTGCCAACAGACAGAAAAACACAGACAAAAACCTCTTTGGCAGCGGCAATGACACTCCTTAAATACGTAAATGGAAATATAGCTAGAACATTTATTGCTATACATTTTTTCATATTTCGAGTATCGATAATTTCAAATGATCTATTATTAGTGAATGACCAGAAGATAAAATGCATAAATATAACCACTTTTTTATCAAGCTTGATTTGGGGGTTAAATTATTGGCAGTTTAATTCAATGATTGAAGGGAAATCTGATGTTTATGAAAGAGGGAGCAGCACTGCTTTGTGTTTTTTATGTGAAACGTTCTTATTGATGAAGTGAATACTGGCGATATATTGTGATACTGTGTTGTTGCCAGGCTTAGACAAAACGTATGACATAAAATGTGATATGAAACCATCTTGAGAGTTTTAATGAATGAGTTTTTCCATTTGACATTTCTCTGTATACAGTCACCTTTAACAGATGGAGAAATGAGTCAGAGGCCGTGTAGGTGATGAGCAGAGAGGGACAGCAGTGTAGTTTTCTATTTGTCAGTTGCCATGATCTGATTCTTGGGCTCTGGTTAAGGTCAATTTTAGCCGTGAGTCTCCGCCCGCGTTGGATTTATCGTTCCTATCCACTAGATAAGAATCACAGCCCTCCTGTCGTCCGGCTGCTCTGTATGAGAAGCTGCAGGATCAACACATTTGTTCTCATTTCCGTCCCTGTGCGTCTCTTCGCGGCTCGTCTCTCCGTGCGTGGGGTGTTTCTGTGTTTCCCGCCCTCTATTCCCGACTCACCAAAACGCATTTACACGCCTCGATTAATTAATCATTCACCGGCTTGCTTGCGAGCGTTGTTTGTTTTTGTCATCTCCTATTTTAATTTCTAGGGATTAGACTGGAAAAAAGTGTTTGTTATGCAGCACACCGCGACCACCCTCGCCCTCCACCAGCTGATATCACATTGAAGCCCCGTAGCAGGAGTCTTTCTCACAGCATGGCGCGTGGATGCTGACTGTTCGGAACACGACGTGCCTTCATTTCCTGTCCTTACTTTATAAGCCACACTGAATATCCTCCTTTTCCTATTCCATCACTTCTAACAGGGGATGAGTCAGAACTGTGACTCAGTGGGTTCAGTGGCCGTTTTATTTGGGAGGAATCAGAAGGAATACTGGAGATATCCATTGCTATTCTGGGTTTTTTCTTTCACGCTCTCTGGATCATAGGTTGGTGGGATCTCACACACACACACACACACACTAAGGGGCGTGCACACCTTCCCCTGAGACTGCGAGTACTAGCTATTATAAAACAGCATGAGTGTGTGTGAAAACTGCAGTCGGGGAAAAGTATAAGAGCAGGGGGTTGTGTGGAGTTCAAGAGGAAATCCTTTTATGCTCGAGCGATCTGAGATGTAGTGTGCTGGTATGTGAACAGGCACAATCTTCCAAGTATACATGAGCTTTGATTTGTGGCCCGCCAGTCATATGTTAGATTAACCGTTTTGTATGAAAACGCCTAGGGCCTGTTGTTTTTTTCCATGTAAGCCCACACACTTCAACGTGTGACGATCACACAGCGCTGTATTCCGTGCTGCGCTGGGTGTGTTTTGCACTTTTTAAGGCCACTAATATAGCTCTGTGACTTCCTGTATGCAGTTATTTCAGGCAGCCTTGGGTTTCTGTAGTTAAAATTCTATTCGTTTTTCCCATTGACAGCGCACCATGACTCACAGTTGGAGCTTCTTTTTTTTTTTAACAACCCGTTAAATCATCAATACCAAACATAAACAACTGTGTATTTAATTTTTTGGTTTAAAATGTCAAGGCTGATATTTTGTCAAGGGGAAAAAACAAAACAAAAATACATGGGGAGATGCATCCACAGATGTTTCGAAGAATTTTCGCTCAAAAGAAAAAGATGAATCGGTTATATAAGTAGATTAACTTTCCATCGGGCGAGTAATTTGTTTCTGACATATTTCTGAAGCTTCCATATTTGTGCATACATCTACAAGTCAATATGCTCGGGACCAATCCTGCAGTGTGTGTTTCGCTATCAGCGCGGTGGCAGGGTAGAGATAGACGAGTCCTCCCCACTGCCTCCCCTCCACCCCTCCTGCTGCTGCTGGTCCCGGTCCTCTGGGAGTCTGGCTCTGCTCTCCGCTAATCCTCAGCGTGACTGACTGACAGCAGCGTCCTGCTCCGCCTAGCCTGCAGCCGCCGTCCCGCGGCCCGCAAACACGCTCGGGATTGGAAAGAATCGGAGGAGGGGGGAAGGAAAAAAACTGAATTCAGTAGTGGCAGAGTGAGCTGAGATGCAGCGGCCTGCAGGTTTATCAGCTTTAGTTCATGTGTGTGAATATGTTGATGGATGGATGTTCCCTTTCCCCCTTAAAAAAAAAAAAAAAAAAAATACTAAAAATGAGAATCGAACATTTACTGAGGTTGAGGACAGTCCCAGCTCATCAGATGGAATATTTCCTCCTTGTAAATTGTCATAACAGTTTCCTTATCTCTTACAACGTACAACCTCCGCTACACGCCTTATTTTTCCATCTTATTATGCCAAAGATGGATTACTTCTGTGTGCATGATGCTGTATTAATTTTAGTCATCTTACTAGATCCCATATCCCACCCAATCCTATTAAACTGCAATCTCAGCTTCCAACTGTGTCATTTGTATGGAATTTAAGCTGCTAGCAGTTGACCAGCTGTATAGTTTTACATCCTCGGCTGCATCAATGCTAATGTCTCGTACAGTCTGTCACGCTATATAATACGGCGTACGTTCAATGGCAGCATCTGCTCCTACTTGACGCACCCTGTGTGCTCCCGACAACAGACAGTGAAAACGCCGGCTAAACCGCAAGAGGAAAGCGGCCGCTGCCGCATTCACTAAGCTTCTTTCAAACGTCTGTCGGAGCTTTTTACAGCTTGTGTCACCTTATCGTTACAGTCCCCGCAGAAGGGTTTGTTAAAACAAGGCGTAAAATTAGAACCTGGTTTAGAGTCGTTTAAGGCTCATTTGCTCTTCATCATGTGTGAATTCTATGCACTTTTCCATGCCATGCACTCCTCTACCCACAAGAATGAAAACCATGTGGGAGTAAAATACCAAAGTGGTCAGATTCCACAATAATGACCACTAATTCAACACCGGAAATTGCTGAGGCATGCTGAACATCTCATGGAGCAGAGCTCCGACGGTCACCTGAGTCACTCGTCCATTGCCATGACAACGTGGCTGTGACGGCTGTGCTTGCTCAGCCTGAACCAGGCGGATGGTGAAGCAGGTGGAGATCAGCCAACACGAGCACATCCTCATCGAGAGCATCAAGACCCTGCAGTGTCTCACGTTCAGTGGAACACAACTAGCTCATATTCATCCTGATATGATCAGGGTCTTGATAATAATTATATGATAAACACTGCACAGCACACCATGGACTATACCATTCAGATTATTAGGTTACATATTATTGGCTTGAGTGTCGTATTTCGGAGATTGGCTTAATTCAAAACTTACCTTATCATGTCATGTACATAATCTAAAATTATAAAATTAGGATTTCATTTGAGAAATGAGCATTGTTTTAACCTCTCTGCATAAAAGACATTTTGACTGTGTTTCTTTGGCAGCAGTTGTTTTCCACCAAATAGTCCATTTAAACCAAAGGTTCTTAGTTAGTAGTGAAAGTGAACCACACTGGAGCCTATATGCTACAAGATATAAAATATATTGCCTGGTACAGACCAAATAATCAAACTAGTGGTGTGAAAGCACCCAAAGTCTTTGAAATTTGGCATATGTGGTGTCCGGTAGAGCTGTCTGACAGTCTTAGCAAAGTTCCTAGTACATCAAATGGACGCTATTTATTTAACATTATGTCTGTAATTTGGACCTTAATTTAAAACTTGCGCTATCTCTCTTCCTCCAGCCTGATAGACCGCATGCTTCAGCGGGAGCCCAAGCGGCGGGCGTCCCTGGAGGAGATCGAGAGCCACGCCTGGCTGCAGGGGGTCGACCCGTCCCCGGCCACCAAGTACAACACCCCGCTGGTCTCCCACAAAAACCTGTCGGAGGAAGAACACAACAGCATCATCCAGCGCATGGTGCTGGGGGACATCGCCGACCGGGAGGCCATCGTCGAGTAAGTTATCGCTCCTGACTTCCTGTGTACACAAACTGGCCCATAGAGGTGAAACAAGGGTGAAGTCCTCGGAGGGACTGAGGCCCGCAGGCTGAACCTGACAGCGATTCATCACAATTTTTTATACATTTATTTAAATGTGTCAAGCGTCCAGGTTTTTTTTTTTGCATTCATCATGTCAGGCCGTTAAAGGATAGAACAGATTTTTAAAGGGGCAAGCAACAATATTTTTATTATTGTTACATCTTTTGGTTATTTTCTCGATTAATTTAATTCATTATTTGCTCTATAAAATGTCAGAAAATAGTGAAAAATGTTGATCACTTTTTCCTAAAAGCAAAGATCCTCCTTGAATATCCTTTCTAGTTTTTTAGTGTGCCATCATAGATCACTTATAAACCAGAAAATGTGACTTTTTGAAACTTCACACATCCACCAAGCCACACTTAATCTTAAAACTTAAAATTTCAATTCCAATTCAATAGATGGGAATTTCAGGGACATTTAAGGTGATTTCCAATGTGTTTAAAAATGAATGTGATTATAGAGAGCTGGAGAGATCAAAAAGAGGAAATTTTATTTTGTAGTGCAGAGACAATGGTGGATATGGGCAGTTCAGAAATTAACCAGGAAAAATAATCTACACTTAGTTATCATCATTTATAGTATTTATTCATCATTTAAGCTGGCATTACTTTACAAGCACAACGTGAAGTACAGTACCTGGAATACACCAAGGTTGGTCTGGTAACAGCAAATACAGTCACACACACAAACCACAGAGGGAAAAAGAAACAAGGGGTTAATTGTCCCTGCTGAGTGTAACTGAAGTGTCTGTCACTGCTCTGAGGCCGGTGCTTGGAAAATCGATAACATATCATGGGAAAAACATAGTGCAATACTTGGGCCGTATCGATTTTTTTTTTTGTTTTTTTCCCCCACCACGGCCCCCCACATATACCACAGAACACTCGACATTAACGACAGCTGAAGCTAGAAGAGAGAGCCGGCGTTGCATGAGAGGACATTTATTAAGGATGAGACGAAGTTGTCGATTTCTCAGAAGCAAGATTTCAAGTTCACACTTGTTCCTGTCAGCGGCGTTTCACAGTTCATCTCGTAGCTGTGGTGTGACGGAAGCCTACGCTGTATACGCTCCGCTCTGAGTGGTGACATTCTCCATTTACACCTTTTTTTCCCCAATATTTTCCCCTGTGTGGTGTGTGTGTGTGTCTAACATTAAGAAACGCTTTTTTTTTTTTTTTTTTTTTAAGCCAGGCTTCTTCCCCTCACTGAGCTTCGCTCTCTGATCCTGTCAGTGTGTGTGACACCGTGCTACTACAGTTGTGCTTCACCGACATCCTTCGCCCTCCTGCCCGACACAGCAGCTCTTTCTTAAAGCGGAGCATCGTGCGGCATGCAAATGCCCCGGCCTGGCGAGCAGCATCTCTTCCCTCCAGCTCTCAGTGCAGAGAGTTGTTGTGATTGGCTCTCACACTCGAGCGCACAATTCCCCTCGCCTGCCATTCAATTAGCTCTGCCCCCACTTGATTAAACTGGGTGTTGTCTCCAGGCTTATAAATAGAACGTTTCTAAAGGGAAAGTCTTTTTCTTTTTATCCCCCCCCGTGTTATGTTCTACCATAGCTAGAGCTCATAGTTTAACATGTGCTGAAAATTTATTCCCAGCTGCCACTGTATTCTCTGAAACGTGCTGCACAAACATTTACATATTTAAGAAAAGAATGTATTTTTGCTGAATTGTGTTCAATTGATTGGACTACTTTTTTTAAATTGCTTTGTTGTGGGTGTTTTTTTAGGTAACAGGAACTGAGGGAGGGAGAGACACCAGGGACAGTTCTAACATTAGAAAATCAACAGAAAACCTGCAACTATTTTGAATGTTTTTAATAATACAAATGGTAAAAATCTCCACCTCTTGAATGTAATGATTTCATGTTAAAAACTAAACGTCATAGGGTTTGGACTGTCGGTCCGACTAAACACATTTTTTTTTTTTTGAAAATGTCCCCTTTTACTCCATATTTTCTATTATAGACCAACTGATAAATGCATCATGAAACAAATCTTTAATTTAACACTATATGTCAGCACCTTATGTCGATCTTTAAAACGATTGTCCAACTTCAGTTTTTAGATATAGCTGGTGTATGGTGGAAATATTTTTGATAGATATTCAAAACATTATTATTAAAAGTAAAAATCCCATAGACCTACCTGCTGTATCACAACGCTATCTTACAGAAGCACCTTCATTGCAATGTAAAGCTCTGTATCACAGCTCCTCCTCATGTTGGCTCCCAGCACTTTCAATACAATAGATAGCAAAATATACAATACAGGGGAAAAAAAGACCAAGTAAGAGATTTTTCATAAATTTGGTTTTATCAACACAACTATTCTATAGGAATACAATAAAAAATACAATAGACAATTCATACGAAAGCCAGATCGTAAATAGTTTATATCAGTGCCTGTTAGTTGAGCCACATTTTTTATGGCAGCTTTATATACATTATAAAGTTTCTTATTAAAGATTTTTATCTAGAATTTTATTTTTAAGATATGTTTACAACTTAAATAAAAAAAACTGGACTAAAGAGCTGGCTCTAATGTAAGCCTGTAAGGGACAGTGTCTCAGCCGCTACAGTTTTAATATAGTGTAACTGTAATTTAAGACCAACTCAATACATATAACAAAAGGAAATATTTGAAGTCTACAAATATATCCATTGTAGGGGAAATGTTCACAACATGTATAATCTAACCTTGAGTAAGTGTAGTGTTGTCTGGACATAAAGAACAATACCTTTGTGTTTGTGTGCAGGCGTGTGTGTGAGATAGAGGCTGCATGTATTCACACAGGAAACATATGCACAGACATATGAAAAGCCGGTTGTACACACAGTCCATTAATGCTCTCCGGTGTATCCAGCTGTTGGCAGCAGTTGTACAGATTTGATTAGTTTCAGTAATATTCTGAGCTTAAGCTGTAATCCTACTGGCTACACGCGAGGCAGAAAAATGTGTGTCTTTTCAGACATACCTCAGCGGGGTCAGAAAGTCAGGCCTCAGCGTCGTATACGGGTCTATTCAGGTTGTGATGGTGAGGACAGCGTGTGTTGGGTAGGTGACATGGTGTGAAATGAACAGCTCAGCTTCTGGAGTTTTACTCTCTTAACTGATTTTGCACCTCGTGCAAAAAACACACAATCTCTTAGATTTTTTCTTAGTTACAAGTGCTTTTCATGTCCTAACTAGTCAGACTCTTCATAACAGGAGACACTTGAACATTAATATAGTATTATATAATATATGTCTCCTGACCACCTCTCGCATTAGTCATGTAGCACTTTGCTTTTTTTCAGCCTCTTAACATCATGTAAATGTACAGTGCTGCTCTGATCACAGCTCTTTTATATTTTATTAATACTATTCTTCAAATTGTTTGGGTTTTACACACTACTGATAGAATGCCTCATTTGTTCTGACACAGTTTCTGAATCAGACAAACAGGAATACACAGAGGATACATTTAACCACAAGCATTGGTACAATTCATTTAGCATTATATCTTTCTAACTCTCTTCTATATACTTGTTTTTGCTTTTGTGCTTTTGAATAAAATAATAATAAAGATTAAAACACACAATTAGATAATTATACTTCGAATATATATATATATATATATATATATATATATATAGAGTGCAGTAGTGCTGCATGCTGGGTTGTCTCTGCTAATACAAACACTGTGGTTAGATAACTGGGAATCTGAATCTTGACAACAGCACGTCTCACCTGGCACAGTGTTGTGCTGGGGCTGCCACTAATGATCATTTTTATTCGTATCAATAAATCTGCCAATTAATTAAAAAAAAATGGCGAAAGATGTCAATCACGTCCTGTGTCACATCGTGACATCCTTATATGTGTTGTTCTTGTTTGTTTTTTACTATCATACAGAAGACTAAAATGTTGACATTGCTCCTGATAAATGACCAATCGATGTCTCTGCAGCCCTGTGCATCCGTGCAGCGGTTACTGGGTTACCTGCCGCCCTCTCTGCTTTCCATCTGTGTGCTGACAATGCAAATGTGTGGTTTCAGAGCCCTGGAGACCAACAAGTACAACCACATCACGGCCACGTACTACCTGCTGGCCGAGAGGATCCTGAGGGAGAAGCAGGAGAAGGAGGTGCAGACTCGCTCCTCCAGCCCCAGCAACATCAAGGCCCAGTTCAGGTAAAACTACACGCCGTACGAGATTGTCCACAGATGCAAGGGAACGCAGCACTGAAGCATTGATAGCATCAGATCAGCGACCATACACATCAAACCCTTCCTAATAAACCATGTATTCAAACTACAACCTTCAACCTTTCCCACACGATGTGAATCCAGTGGATTTTTAGAGAACAGCGTGAGAAAGAAACATCACGGCTTGAGTCATAGGATGTAATCGACTTGTGTCGCCGCAGCCACAGTCACTTAAGGCCGTGCAAAGGTTTCGTTTCTATTTCTGGGTCCGGCGGACGTCCACCTGCATCACCGGGAACGCGTCCGCCTGGGTTCAGGGCAAACGGAGCAGGGGAAAACACCACCTACAGTTACAGATTTTCCTCCGCGTTTTAATTCCGGATCTCGTCGTCTCTTGAGATTTTCCACCATTCGTCACTCTCCTGATCGCCCCGGGGAGGTCAGTGACGACAGTTCGACTGCAGTCACTCATCATCATGGCACCAAACTATGAAAATAAATCCTGGTTTTTATCTCTTAAACTGTCCGGGAGAAAACTGCCTTTTTTCCGCTTTGTTTGCCCATTGTCAACGTCGACAAGGTCTGCAATGTTGCAGTTATTTAAGGAAGGAAGACAGAGGAGAAACAAATAAGGAAGAGAGGAGCGAGAATACTGAGCAGGAGACACCGGCACGCCTCCACATTCCTCTTTCTGCTCCACAGAGGCTCCTTCACCTCTAACATGCTGTAACAAGTCAATTTGAAGCATAAAGGCAACTGGTCTTTTGGCAAAGTTTCTTCTTTTTTCTTCCCCCCCACTCGCTCGGCTCTTCCTGACTAGATACTAATTGAGGTTAAAGTGACACCGAGTAGATTTGTGTAAAAGAACAGACGAAGACAAAGCAGGACAGGTGCAGGTGTGGAGAGATTGAGAGATCACAGCTGAAGGCAAAAAAAACACACACACACACACAGGAACAAATGCAAGTTATCACATTTTTTCAGGCGGAAAGAATGTTCACGGCGGCGGCGAGACACACAAACGCTTTAAAAAGCGGAGCCGGCGCGACGCCTGTCAGCCCCGCACGCCGGCTACCAGCATCACTTCCTCTCTGATGTCTAAACAGCAGCCGCAGCGCCGCGAGCTGCACGCCGGCGCCACGCCGAGATAAACGCTAACGTCAGCATCCGCAGACGTGTCGGGAGCTACTACGACAGCGCCCATCCAGTAAACGCCATCCAGCTAGTTCAGAACACAATGAGACATAATCTCGGCCTTTCACTGTCACCGTTCCTGTTTGTTTTTAGATTTGATTTCTTAAGAATCTCCTCTCAGCATGTCTGGCTCCCAAAGCTTCACAGCAGATCTGTCCATCATGGACTTATTGTTGTTGGGTAACATTGCAGTAAATGGACCTTCAAACAGGCGCCATAGTGGTGATGTCTTGCAACTTTTGCATTTGTTTCTGGACTTGGTTTGTTCAATAAATAGAGGACAGCAATGTTGGGTGGGAGCTCTGTGCTTTCAGACCGTTTTGGTGGTTATTTTTATCTTCTGTGTCCTCTTATACAAGCGTGTTTTTGCCTCGATGTTCCGTGTCCTGCTTCTCCTCCGTCTCCCGGAGCCCTCTGTAAACGCTGTTTTTAAAGGTGACATGTAAATAAAAAAAAGTTAATATTACTTCCATAAATCTGCTGAGAGGACGCCTGCAACTGCAACAAATTCAATTATTACACTGTTGTGATTTATTAAGGTTTTCTAAGCGGAGTGCGTTAATGCGTGTTGTGCTTATTTCAGTCTGACCAAACTGAAGGGCAGGGCCGCCCCCTCCATTCTCACGCTTTTTTAAAGTGTTGGACATGATGGCGGCGGATTTAACGCCTCTGCTGTGCTGTCTCAGAAGGTCAGAGGAGGTGGAGAGGAGCAGCAGTCTGCTGAAAAGAACCTTTAGCCTCCTGCACCGTGATCCATGTGCATTTTAAAGGAGACCTCTGCTAATTGGCTCAAACCGGCCCACCTCAGCTCCACCGCCGAGGCCTGACAATCAATCCGCATCTCCCCTGAAAACTCTAGAGATTACACAGATTACAAAGCAGCCGTGTGCTCAGCGCTTTCTCTTTTTCTTTCCGCGTTTAAACGGAGGAGTTTGGGCTCGGGTTTTACGAGTGAAAAGCGTTTGCAGATGTCAGGCCAGATGTGTTGTCGAGAGCGTGTCCGTGTGCATGCGGTGGCGCTAACAGCGACTCTCGTGGGATTAAATTGTCGTCTGACTGCACAGAGCTCCGTCGAGGGATCGCTCAGTCCCGCCGTTTGCTTCTGTCACGCCGACTGAGGCGCTCACTCAGTATCAAACAGCACGAGGCTCCTCCAACACATCGGTCGCTTCCTGTTGTTCTGGCTTTAGAGTGAGATACAAACTCAGGTGTTTAATTTTATGCAGATGCTCTTGTTTATCATGGTTTTTAAATATTTTTTTAGTTTTTGGAAGCAGATTCATTTTAATTACCATCATGTGTATTTTTTAGAAATAGAAATATTATAATGATATTATAATAAAAGTTGGGAAATGGTAAAATACTGCTGTATTTATTCTTACTAACAGCACACATGCTTACATATTGATCTAAAATGACAGATGATGATTTACCTGCAGCATCCCAACACCTGTGTGAAAAAGCTCTTAAAGGGGCAGTGACATCTGGAGGAGCACTGAGCCCTGTTTAAAGTCAACAGTGACAGGACTATGATCCTAAACAGAAAGTTTCTGTTACAAACAAAGCGCGAACCTACAGGCTTTTCTTCTGTCCATGTTGTCCAGGCGTGCGTCTGTCAGCCGTGAGCTTCCGTGGTCTCCAGCAGCGTAACGATCTCCTTCTGCAGCGGCCGACAGTCACGGCGTTCTCTGCTTTGTGCCGCTGACTAACAGGCTTTACAAACTGCCCTCCTGCTTTCTTCAGGTCCTGTCAGCCCACATTTAATTGGTGCGTTATTCAGCGACAGAAACACACAGTGGCCTTTAAACAGCAGCGGCGGCAAATCCTGAAGCAGGAACATGACCTTAAATGACCTCAAATGACCATCATCAGTTTGCTTCATTACGTTTTCCCCCTCATCTGCTCTGAGTCAGAGCACCAAACCATCTTTGAAGTGATCCCTGCTGTTTGTCCTCTGCTATATTTGCAGATAATAAAGCCCTTTTTAATGTCTGTGCAGGCAGTCGTGGCCGTCTAGAGTGGACATGCACCAGGACATCGAGGACAGCCTGGCGGCATCGTCCATCTCCCACGCCGGCGGCCCTCAGTCTCCGGCCCGCAGCGCCGAGAACCTGCTGAACGGCCACCGCTCCAAAGGGCTGCTGGAGCTGAGCCGGCGGGAGGAGAGCACGGCGAGCGACTCGGCGCAGGTACGGACCTCCGTACACAGCAGTTCAGTCAGTTTGACATCCGATTTTAATATTGTAACTAGTTTTATTTTGCTTCCAGTTGCTCTGGTGGATGTTTGGTTATTCTTTTTTTTTTTTTTTTTTTTTTTTTAAACACCGTTGTTGCAGGGAGCCTGTGCTGCCGCCGCCTCAGGACCCGCCCCTGGCGCCCACAGGACCCCCGCTCCTGCCGCATCAGCCACAGCCAAACAAAGAACCTGCTTATTCAGGTCTGAACCAACAGGAGATCAAATAGAAAGTTGATGCTACAAGGCAGTGACTAATGATTGTGGAATAATCAAATTTTGATGTTCAGTTCATACAATTATGTAAAATGTCAGTGTTTCCCAAAGGTCTTTTTTTATGTAAAAATCTTACCCACAACCCAAAGATCATCAGTTTACATATTACAGACTAAAGCAACCAGGAAAACAGAAATCAAGATTTTAAAAGCTGGAACCAGAGAATTTAGGAATTTTTTCTTTAAATTGACTCAAACAGATTATAAAAATTGTTTGTGATTACTGTAATGGGTGGCAACTAATTGATTAATTGTTGCAGCTCTAGCAGGGATGTTAAAAGTTAAGCATTTTAGACTTAGAACTTATTAGTCAGAATAATGGAACATTTAGCCTCTTAAACACCCTGAAAATATTTAAGTATATGTATAAATATATATATGTATAAACCAACACAGCAGATAATATGAGCAGCACAAGCATGGTCAGGATCTGGATAATCCATCGTGTTTCTTTGTTTCTCAGGGTGGAGGAGGATGAGGAGGAGGAGGAAGAGCATGACCCGGCCCCCCTGCCGACCCAGGTGATCCTGCGGCGTAAGCCCCCCTCCATCACCAACCGGCTGACCTCCAGGAAGAGTGCGCCAGTGCTCAACCAGATCTTCGAGGAGGAGGGCGAGTCTGACGACGACTTCGACATGGACGAGGGTCTGCCGCCCAAGCTCAGCCGCCTCAAGATGAACATGGCGGGGAACGGCGGCGGCGGCCTGGGCTCCGGTGCGTCGTCGCCGGGCTCCACGCAGAAGCGCTACCACCGGCGCAAGAGCCAGGGGCGCGGCTCGTCCTGCTCCAGCTCCGAGACCAGCGACGACGACTCGGAGAGCCACCGGCGGCGCCTGGACAAGGACTCGGGCTTCAGCTACGGCTGGAACCGGCGGGACAGCAGCGAGGGGCCGCCCGGCAGCTCGGGGGGCAACGGGGGCGGCAGCAGCTCAGGGCAGGGCAAGCCGCCCGGGGAAGGCGGGGGCACCTCGGGGCCGGACAGGGGGAGTCCACCAGGAGGGGGCGGGAACGGAGGCAGCGGTGGAGATGGCGGCGGCGGTGGAGGAGGAGGAGGAGGAGGGGGCAATCAGGGACAAGACAGCCCCTCCAGTTGTTGTAACAACAGTAGCACTACTAACCCCGCCCTCGCCGCCCTGTCCCGCTCGTCCCGTGCGGCGAGCCGCGGGACAGAGCTGGTGGAGAGTCTGAAGCTCATGAGCCTGTGCCTCAGCTCCCAGCTGCAGCAGCACCGCGGGGCGCGGTCGGGGCGGGGGGGAGGCGGCGGCGGGGGCGGGAAGTTCATCATAGACCCTCGCAGCCTCTCGGGAGGAAGCGTGAAAATCCAGGAGAAATCGGCCTGGCGGATGTGCATCGGCTCCACCGGGAGCCTGGACACCATCACCCTCCCCATCACCGCCGCCCTGCCCCGCTCGCACCACCGCAAGACCTCGGCGCCGCCCCCGCCGCCACACGGCTCCGCCCAGGCGGGGCCGGGCGGCAGGGACGCGCGCGGCAACCTGAGTGCCCTGAAAAACGGCGTGCTCCAACTACCTCTGTGTGAGAAGACCATCTCCGTGAACATCCAGCGCGGCGGCGGCTCCAGGGACGGGCTGCTCTGTACCTCAGCGCCTGCCAGCTGCTGCCAGGTCATCTGAAGCCCCGCCCACCTCACACCGCCGGACACACCCCCACGTTACCCGCCATGTCCACCTGTTCTCCATCTTTCACCCAAACATCGTTCATGTCACAACACGACTCCTTTCTTCACTCTGCAGCATCAACACACTTCCTCCTCTTCCTCCTCCTCTTCCTCTTCCTCCCTCACATTTGAGTCAGACCATAGTCGCTGATTCAGGATTGAAACCGGAGTATTATTATTATACTCTCATTATTAATATCATAATTATTAGTGTGAATGTGAGAATAAAGAGGAAAAACTCAATATTATGAGAATAAAACTCTAGTTTTAAAACTATTTTAATGATTTAAAATTAAATGAATAATTCAGTAAGACATTTGAATTTTACAAAAGTTTTCATATTTTAAGAATAAAGTCCACATATTTTGAGAATAATTATAATTTTATAAGATAGATGAGCTATTTTCACATCAAGTTTATGTGAACTTACTTTCAGGCTTTCTCGTTAAATTGACTTTATACTGTGTGTAGTGGTCTTGTAGAATTAACAAGATCACTGTATTAGTTGATTTTTACTTTAAAATATTGACTTTTCTTGGGGGGGAAGAATGTTTTCTCCTCATTTTTCTTCTCCGATTAATTCTAAAATTCAGACTTAATGCATGACTTTATTCTCATAATATTAGCAGCACCCTGAGGGTAACTGGGCAGGCCGTCGCCGCGGCAACGTAGCGCACGGCCGCCTAAAGGGAAAGACGAGTGCTGGTCCTGCAGCAGGCAGCTTGAGAGGAGGAACTAGCTCCACGTTCATACACTCCAACCCCCCCTCCCCCTCCCCGACCCCCCACACCCTCACTCAGATACCTTTGACCCGCCAGTCGAGTGGCGAGAAGGAAAAAACAAAAAAAGAAAAAGGTTTCTGGCTCCATGTTGCACTCAGACAATCTGTTTTAAGTTGTTTTTAGTGGTTTTGAAAGAAAAAAAGAAGAGAAGAAAAAACATGTTTACCAGGATGAAATCAGCTCCACGCATTCACATAATTTGTAACTAACCGTCGGTGTCGACCCCTTTAAACCCGGACAAGCGTCTCACAGAGGCGACGCACTTTTAGCTTTTTAAAACGGGACGGCGCGAGAGAGGTTTCACCTCCGGGGTGGCCATACCGATACTGTAGCAAAGCGTGGGGAAACGTTACTGCTGACCATATATTTAAAAAATGAGGTATTCTTATTTTTTTATTCTCATCGTGATGCTGTAGCCGCTGATAGAGAACATTCGACGCGTCGGGGGCTTAAGTACAAAAGATCCGAGTAGTTTTTTTGTTCTGATTTGACCTCTGCTGGCTTCTTTCTGTCCCACCTTGCACCCACATGTTCCAAACGCCTACATGCAGGTGTGTCGAGTATGTATATACAGTATGTTGGAAAAAGTAAAAGTTTATTTTTAAAAACTTGTACATTTACTTTTTTTTTTTTTTTTTTTCGGTTTGTTTCATTTTTGTTTATTCTTTTGGAGCAATCTGCTGTTTTAAAAATGCTGATGGAGGCTCGTGTAAAGTCTCATTGGTTGGATTAAAGTGTGTAAATCAGGAGGAAAGTCGGCCAAGAGATGAACAAACATGACAGAGGAAACGGGGAAATTCTTAAAGGGCATTGGCAATAAGCTATACTGTGTGTTGCAGCTATCTGTACAGAAATTCATTTGTTACTTTTGTTTTTTTATTATTATTCCACATGTCGGACTGAACATTAAAAAAGAAAAAAAAAAATGGAAAGCTATCTTTGAAATATTTTTTGTTCTCCCTCTCTTTGGTTGTTGTTTGAGTTTTCTTTTTTAGAACCAAATGTACATAGAGATGTAAATACGGTGCTCTTTCTCTTCATCTAGAACAGCGGAGTGACCCTCTTGGTGCATAGCTGTACAGTAATCTAGCCTTATGATAATTAGTAATACTGTATGGGTGTCTCAGATAAAAAAAAAAATAAAAAGCCGGGTGAGGAAAAAAAAACGACACGATTCTATTCATACTGTCAGGTCTCTTGACTGTTGTCTTACTCAGCTGTATCCAGGTGAATGATGTGCATGTTGTTTCAATGTTTGACATTCAGCGACACCGAGAGGAGCGAGAAGTCAGAGAAATGTTACTGGACCAAAAAGCAACAGAAGAAGAAGAAGAAGATGGGGGGGGAAAAGAAAAGTTTGGAACTGACAGAAATATTCAGTGTATTATTCTGTAGTTGATACCTGTTGTCAGACGTTACATATAGCTATGGTAATATCCCAAAATAAAATGTGGAATTCTGTCTCATATACGCGTCGGCTGCTGGGTCTTTCTTGTTGTTGGATTTGGCTCAAACGAGAGAACGGGTGATTCTGATTATTTTTTTGACAGCTTTAATTATTTTCAGATGCAGATTCGACACAATGGATACTGGAAAATGTTTAAAATACAACACGCAGTTAAAGATGAAATCATATTTCTGAGTTTTTAACCGCCCCAAACAAATAGTGATTTAACACATGATTTCATCTCAATGGAATAAGCCAAAATTAAAAAAAAAAAAAAAAAAAAAAAGTTAACAGATTAATCAGAACTTTGTTTTCTCTTCTTTCCTCTGCTATTAAACATCTCACGATCCGTTGAAGGTTGAACCTTGCAAACTTATATAAATAGTTGCATCAACTCACCGCTTGAACTATATTAGGATAATACTTTTTCACTTTTACATCAGTAGGATTTTTTATGCAGGTACTTGTGTGGCCAAAAATCCAAATGATAACGTAGCTCTGAACCCGCTGGCTGTAAGTAAAATTAAATTAAACGGAAGTTAGATTAACCAAACTTGTTGGTTTTGGGCTGAAACCGACTCGACTGCCCCGTGTGAGTAAGACATGCGTGAGTTATGCAGGCCAGAGGCTCCGCGGGCTGAGATCCAGGTCATTGAGGGTGTTGAAATGCACTCGGCGGTGATTAACACGCTACATGACACCGAGGACTCTCGACTAGCCCGGGCCGCCCGCTCCAGTAACACGCAGCCGGCGGCAACGAGTCTCAATCTTTCTATGAACTCGCCCTTAATTTCCTTGAACAAACAAGCGCGCGGCGTCGGTGCCGAGCAGGGTTTTTTAGCCTCTGGCGGTGGATGGGAAAAAAAAAAAAAAAATCCAATAACAGTTCAGACATACAGCGACAGGTACAACGAGACACACGTTTTACTTGTTTGCAGCTTTATTGGAGTTACAGGGAGCTTCTTAGGTTTCAGTAGATTTTATTCTCCACCTCTGTTTCAGTACAGGGTAATGCAAAAACCACAGCTGTGTATGTGTAGAGCATATAAAAACAAATATTCAGATAGACTTTGCATTTCAAAAAGGCACCAGGGGTGTTAACAGAGTGCACGGTTTCATACTCCACATCATTATTCATCTGGACTCAGAAGTATGAGCTAATATCCTGGTCACAGACTACATGCTAAAATAAGACACATTCGTTTTTAACGCTTAGATACGGTAGCAAACGTCTTGTATCAGCAACCGGTTTGACTGAGTACCACTCAATTTATTGCAGTGAAATATTTTAACCCCATGCAATATATAATTACAACTCCACTAGTAAACAGGTTGTCTATTAAAACTCATGTTTAAAAAAAAAAAAAACAGGTATAATAATCTTAAGTCTGCCCACAGCTCTTTATTGTTCCTTTCATTCATAATTATTGATTAAGTGCATTCAATATGGAGTAATTTGTTATTTCATATTCATATCATGATTTTATCATTTTCAACTGTTTTTTATAAGCAATATTTTCTTTGCATTTGTCAGGCCCATGTTGTTATCATGATACAGAAATGACTTTTTTTTTCATTTTCTCAATAAAATAAAAAGAGCTGCTATTCGAGTGAATAATACAGTTTCAATTAAAATAGTTTGATAAGTAAATTTCTCCTCGTCACTTTTGCTGGAGGCGGAGAAAAAGTGACGCCAAACTGTTAATGCAGCACTTTGATAACAACCCAGGCCTGGCAGGGCAAAACAAAATGCTTATAGGTGCTGTGACAGTGGGTCAACAGTGCCCCGGTTCTGGTTCCGGTTCTTCCTTAGTGCTGGACCGGATTTGGAAACCTCTACTTGGATCACTCAAATAGCAATAAAAGTTGTGGTGTGGGGAAAAAATCTGTTAACAAGGACAGGGCTGATATTTATTTGAACAGGGAGCAAAGCCCAATAAATACATTGCACCAGAAATAGTTTTAAGCTAAAAATAATTTAGTAGGGCCAATTTATTTTAACAACCTTGACCTTTCCATCTCATTTTATCAACCTGAATAAAAAAAAAAAAGAAAAAGAAAAAAAACATATTGTGTTACTGTTTTTGTAGATATGTCAGTTCTATGCATTCTGTAGTATTTAAATAGTGAGGTGTGAAGTAGAATCATTCAGAGGTTAGTTTTGGATCTTCAGGGCATTATTGTACTTCCATAGAATACAGATAAAGACGTCTTCATGACTGAAAGCTAAACGCTGTCAGTCGTTATTCTGTCATGGAGCCAGCAGGTTATTAAAATAAGAGTCTTTGGTTCGTGTCTCTTGCTGGAGGTTTCATACTATCACCCTGGTTATTACAAACATAGTGGGACAAAACATGTGCAGGATCCCAGAATCCGCAGTAGGAAGTTAAAGCCAAAGTGACATGGATGAAAAACAAGATAACAGAACAGAAAAACTCCCTCCATTAAAAGTAGATGTGAATTCAATCTGCTATAGAATAATTAAATGTATACAGCATTCGTCTGTGATTAAACACCCTACTTTGACCGGATTTATTTGACCTCCACCCCCTTTGTGCACCACCCACCAAAAATAAAGTTTCATTACAGTACGTTTCATCTAGAGAGCGACAGAGCACATTTGGTACATACAGCAGCTGCGGATGAGCCGCGCTAACATGACAGAAGTAACGTGTTTTAATACATACATGGGACGCGTGTGTGCGTGTGTGTCAGAGAGGCGTGTAAACAACGCTGGGATTTGTCCGTGATGGCCGCCGCGTGTCCGTCAGAGTCGGAGCGCCCGCCGCTCCTCCTCGCTCGGCGCCTTCGCTGAATTACGAAGCTTCAAGCATTTTCTGAAAAACACACACAGAGCAACACATGAGAGAGGTGAGAGGAGTTGGCGTCCGCCTCGTTAGCTCGGCGTTTTATTGGAATAAGAAGCCAAAAAAAAACCCTTCCCATCAGCCTCCTGGGCTGCGTGGGAACAACCTCGTTAAAAAGGCACCGACAGCGGGATCATATGAAAGTGGCTAAAACCAGGAGTTCAGCACTCAGACTATGTGAGCTGTTCAACTTGTTTGGAAAAGAATACAAGACTAAAGGGACAGTTAGTCAGATTTAGTGGATCAGGCTTTGCAGGAATGGAACGCGATAGGTTTTATTTCATATCTAATTGGGTCAGGGTGACCCGGTGGGGCAGTGGGTGGCGCTGCTGCCTTACAGGTTGAGCTGGGACCTTTCTGTGTGGGGTTTGCATGTTGCAGCTTCCTCCCACAGTCCAGACAATGATCACTCATAAAGTCAAAGAAGTGAAAAATCCTTTAATAAGCAAGGAAGCAGCTTCCTGCTTATTTAAGGAGGTACCGGTACCGGGTCTGGGATGTGGGTGTCTGTCTGCTGCAGAGGCCGCCGCGTCCCAGCGAGGACAGAGCGGGACGGAGTGGGACGCCGTAAGCAGAAAAACCTAATCCTGACGGGCATGATCTGATCTCTCTGCAGCAGCTGTCCCCTAAACATGAGACGCCAGCCCCGAGGGGATTCCCCCCCACCCCACCCCGCAAGGTTAAGATGGGGAGAGAGAGGACGCGAGCGGGTCGACGTGTAAAAGCTTCGAAAACGGAGATGTGCTGCACACGCAGCTCTGTACATCACGTCTCTCCAACACTTCCTGTTTGCTCTTTGATAAATTACAGTCCCGCGACTTTCAAGATGCCCCCTCTTCACTAAATGCTTATCTTGGCAGACTCCCCCCCCCCACCCTTTTTTTTATTCAATTAATTCTGGCAAGGAGCAAAGGAGGCAAATTACACTTGTGATCGGGAAGCGCCGGATATTATTAAAGTTTCCGTCCCGCCCCCCCGGGTCAGTGCTGGTGCAGTCAATCAGGTTCAGGGGTTAAACACAGAACGGGCTCCCTCAGGAACATAAAGAGCCTCTTAAAGCCTCTCAGTAACCAACAGGGCGTCCACGGCTTGGATTCACTGTGTTTGGATGTTTGGCGGACTCGCTGCAAATGTGGAAGAAGCCGATCACAGTTGAAGCTACAACAGCAGGATGTGAAAGGACGCACGGGGCGACCTGTAGTAACCTTTACTGGACGTCAGGCTGCTAATGCAGGTTGACCTGGACGCTGAGCTGCACTGATTGGCTGATTAAAAACTTTTTTTTTTTAATTTTACCCCATTTTATGAACCAAACAGCTGATATATTATTCGTTTTCGATTGTCTGATTATCAAAAATCATTGTTAGTCTCCACACTAGTTCATTCTGTTGACTAATGAGTCCTGTGGCTACAAAACTAAACTTTTTAGCATCCTTGCTAAAGCTGTAACTATTAGTCCGTTAACTGCCCACTATCACATTAATCGCCAACTTTTAATAATAATAAAAAACAAATCAATTTATAGTCATTTCTAAGAAGAGAAGGTCTAAATTCTGTGCTCCCAGCCTATTAAGTCTGATTATATACTGTTTTTTTAGTATTATATAATAGTAAACCAATGATCTGTTGGCCTGGCCAAAAAAAAAGAAAAAAAAAAGACATTTTATGTTACATCTTCAGCTTTGGGAAACTGTGTTTGACATTTTAGACAATTTATCAGGGAAAGTTCAATAATCAACGGTTTGATTGCCTATTAAATTATCATTATTTGCAGCCTTATTTGATCCTTTCACATTTCAGTTATAGCTACAAATATGTTGCATACTGGACTCTGATTGGCCAGAGGATGTGCGTTACATTTTCCGATAACCACACAGTTTAGTCCCAGTAGCAGCAAATTAGTTGTAAAGGTGGATCATTTAAAAACAGCGTTACATCTTCCTGATTTATCCACCAGGGGTCGGGATGCTAACCCACTCAGCGTCACTCAGCGTGATGATGTCTTACATAACAGGAGGCCGGAGCCACTCCCTGCTCAACACGCTCCGCTGATATGTCAGTATTGATCAGAGAGGAGAGGAAGCAGGGCTGTACACAGCCTTATTTGATCTCTCTCTGGCTCTATCACACACACACACACACACAGACAAAGAAAGGGATTCAAAATGTTCTTCCTCCTCACCGTAGTAAAACACACATAAAACTGCTGCTTTAGTTCTGTGCTTATTTAGCTGTGATTGCAGTTGTGTGTATCAGGATTATTAGGCTACAGCCTAGACTATTAATGTGATTTTTGTCAGGCCTGTGTGTGCGTGTGTGTGTGTGTGTTCCAGTGTGGACCCCCTGCAGCACTCGTTCCAGCAGCCACAGCCCTGACGATGGTTCAAACTTCTAATAGTCCTCCGGCCTATCAACTCGATAAGTTGGTTTCATTGAAAAATGCAGTAAAATTGGAGTTTTCCCCCACATGCAATAATTGCACACAAGCCATTTAGAAAAGGCTCCTGTTCTGATGTCACGTCATAAAAACATCACTTCTGTTTGTCCGGCTGACCCTGAGGGGCGTGACCTTTCTGATCACCACAGTAAGGATTTCATGTTTCAGAGGGAGTGTGTGAGACGGCACTCAATTTAAATACAAATATTAGTAGTGTTTCTGTACAGTTTATGTTGGGATGTTGCTGAATGGACATTTACCCTTCCAGATAGGCAGTGTTCATTCTGAGAAATATTTTCAATTTCATCTTAGTCGCTCACAAGATATATTTTAGTCTTCAGTCAACACTTTGTCATAACATCAGAGTTTTATCACAATGAAACAGATTTTACTGAAGAACTATGTGTTTAGTCAGCGAGGTGAAAAATGTTTTACTGACTACTAGAGCTGTCAAAATTGTTCAAAATGATGTTCAATTATTCCCTCAAAAGAAAAAAAAAAGATTTAAACTATATGAATATCTGTTTGCACATTTTATCAATGGCATGCATCATGGCAATGGCAAATAAATATCAAGAGGCGTAACAACTCTTATAGATAGTTTAATGAAGTTTAAACATATTTGACCATGTGTTACCTACACAAAAACACTATTTCTTTTTTTTTTTTAAACCATTTCAATACACATTTGAGGTTCGAATAATAGTTGACAGCTTGACTGACCACTACTTTTTATAAATGGATGCCTAAAGTTTGCTAGAAACTGTGCAAAATGATCATATTTCCTCACAGCGTTAATCAGGGTGAAGATTTTGTATTTAGTCTTAGTCCATTATGTGAGTAATAGCTAATTAAAAGCACATTTCGGCCTTTTGTTTCGTGCTATGGTGGCCTTTTTTTTTTTCTCTGGGATGACGCGGAGTGGAAAGCTGTCGCCTGTAATCGCTGTCTCTGCCTGGTGAGGTCAGGGTTTGGGTATGAGAAGCTCCTGTGCCGTGTCCGTTCATTCTGCCCTGATTGATCTGCTCAGATGGTGGTGAAAAGCCAAGGTGACCCGCGCACGGAGAAGAGCGGGCCAAGAGAGTCACTTGTTGGCCCGATCGAGTGTCTCCTGTGGGAACGCGAGATCCCGCCACAAGTTGCTCTCACCACATTATCCTACAGACCCCACAGTGACCCTCTGTGTCTGCACGTTGAGAGCCACCCAGCACATTTTTTCTAGCGACATTATCGGGAGGCAAAGGTTCCATTTTCATCAAATGAAACACTCCTGCGTAATGAATACGAGACCCCCGTGGCTCGGAGCATCATCACACTAGGATGAACGGCACCTTCTGCAGGTCAAACACCTTTCCTGACTGAAATCCACGAAGAGTCTGTCCCCCTATTGAAATTTTCCAATGAACTCTTGCTACCTTAATCACCATTGATAGTCACATGATCTATGGCCTGTACTGCTTCCTCACTGCCAACAAAAACAGTAGAAGGACCAGAAGCAACAGTTTGTGATTTGACTACTCAGTGCTTCTAATATATCTGAGAAAGATGAGCTTCCAAGCCTAAGCCAGACAACAGTCATTCAACGTTTCGCTGTCAACACAAATAGGCACCAAAATATCTAGATTTCATCATTTACCTTGTGGATGTGACAGCTCACTGTATTTATATCCCCTGATAACTGGGATGTCACAACACTGATTGGAAACGGTTTAACGGAAAGTGACAAATTAACCGAGGAACGCAGCTTTGAGTTTAATCTCCATCATCTGGAATTTGGATCGTTGTTATCACTCCTGCAATTAAGCACACGGTCATTGCTTCTTCCCTGGCTACGTTCCACACAATATTCAATGTTTGTGCCATTTTTTTTCACCCCAATGTCACTTTTCCTCTCTGAAAGTAATGTACTTCATCCAACCCACTCGGGTTTCAAGAGCTGCGATCCCACTGAAACAGTCAGAGATCACTAAGGTCATCGAGAAGTGATTAGTTATCAGTTCTGGATTCAAGCTGGACTCATCAGCAACCTTTGACATGGTGAACTACCAAAATCCTCTGCTCTGTTCAGTCTAAATTTAGCATCTCTTGTTACTCAGAGTACAATGCACGGACAGTTATGCCTGGTGTCTACACTACCCAAACCCTCGTACCCATTCATGCAACAACTGTGATAATGACAAAGTCCCTACACTCGCTTTGTGAGTGGATCCTATCTCTTACAACGTGAACCTGATTATTTACCTCTGAGTGCCTTTTTTCCCTTTTCTGGGACAAAACAAATGACATTTGCCAACAAAAGGTAGCATATGAACATTGGGCCACCTGAGTGACGAGGGAAGGCCCCACAAACCCGCTTCTATCTAGCAGACCAGCCCGTGGAATTTTAATGATCCTAATCCAATCCCAATCTGTGTTTCCCGCAGCCTTGAGAAACGACTTCCACAGTAGCCAACCTACCTTGACTCCTGAAGACCTACATCTTACCTTTATTAGAGGATCAAATGTCCTAGATCCCCCAATAACGGAGCAAAGAATACTTCTCCTCCTTTGCCTTTTTACACTGAACCCAATAAAGTCGTCCTAATTTGAGGCAGCATGCAACAGTATCAGCCACAAGCGAAGCGGCAACGCATCGGGTACGGCATGTTAATAGGAACAATGGCGGATTCTCATTCTCAATACGTTGTGGGAGAAATTAAAGAGAAGAAGACGGCCGTATTGTGGGAACCACTGGTCCATCTTCATATCTTTACATGGAATGATGAGGCAGAAAACTGGCCCGACATTCTAATCTTGAATAGTCCGTTCAAAAAAGGGACTTTTTTTCTCCCAATCCTATTGTTTCTATCTATATCTTCTAACTGAGTTGTCTGTCTTCTGTCAGTGTGTTGTGATTGCAGGCCTAAGTAGCAGTCTAACAATCTTAATTTAGCTCCAACTCTGCCTGAATGTCTGC
Organism: Eupleurogrammus muticus; assembly: GCA_036785175.1. Lineage (NCBI taxonomy): Eukaryota > Metazoa > Chordata > Actinopteri > Scombriformes > Trichiuridae > Eupleurogrammus > Eupleurogrammus muticus. The sequence goes on from JAYKQN010000018.1 coordinate 15,474,952, forward strand.
CTGTGTTTCTCCCACAGCTGAGGTCAGACAGCCGTCCACCTCAAACTGGGACAAAGACAAGGTTTTTACAGCGTGGGGAGACGCCTTTAATCTCAAGTAACACCACAAACACAAAGCTGATCAGATGTGATGATGTATGTAGGTATCATATGGCGCTGACAGGCAGACACCGTGGTTTAATTTTAGTTTTCACAGCAGAAATTGAAAACCTCAAAACTTTAAACAGGATTTCAAAACAGAACACGGCGTGTTAGGTCACAACAAAGCCATCGTGAGTTAGAACATCAGGTGAGTAGTCAATAAGAAATATTGCTCTCAGCCAATAGCGAAAACACAAAAGCCTTTTTATGACGTCACCCCGGGTTTAGCAATCACACACAGCTACTCACCCAGCATAGAGCTGCCTCTGCAGAACCAAGAGACCACAAAACAATGCAGATCAAACAAAACATCAGGCATTTCATCACAAAATTCAGCTCATGCAGGCTTGGAAATAAACACCAAAAGGTTATTGTACACAATGCACTTTATTCTACAGGGTTTCCCACACATTGATCATTCTGTGGCGCTGCGCCACACAATGAAAGCAGAGTGCCACAAGCCCAATCCACCTAGCAAATGGCATTTTCTTGTGTGTGTTTGTGTGTCAAGAGTTTAATTCTCTAAAATGGTGACACTTCAGGCCGAAAGAGAAGTCAGACACGAGCCGTTTGAGAGAAAGGAGGATGGAGAGCCAAACACCTCATCGCAGAAGCACTCAGTGAGCATCAGTCTCCCATCAAACAAATGGCCGCGGTGCCAGGCGAGCTAATGCTTTACTGTGGAGCCATAGCAATACTATTAGCATAGGGCATGCCGTTCGTCTTCAACAAAGTGGTCTGGGACAGGGACCAAGAGCCTATTCTTAATGCAAAATGGGAAGCGATTGACGTGCATGTAATGGAGAAATGCATGTGATCCTCACAGCCACACCACACACACACACACACACACACACACACACACACACACACACACACACAATACACGTCTGTATCCTGAAGAAATTAACAAACCAAGAGGTCCATAATAAAAGAAGAAAACAGGGTCAGACCAGATTCAAGGATTGATTAACACACCTGTATATCTCAGGCCGAAGCTTGGCATAAACAGTAGGGCTGCTATAGTCTATTATTTCTATTGATTGATGAGTTGTTTGGTTCATGAAATGGTTTAAAATGTAGAAAATGGTTTCCTAGTTTCCTGTACCTGATGCATTTTTTCTCTTGTCCAGACCAACAGTCGACAGACAAGTCAAATAATCCTCAAAATAGCTGTTTATTAGTAAAAGTTAGAAACTCTATTAATAATGAACAGCACAGTGGACTTAATAACTGTAATTCAAGTTGTTGACAACTTTATAGAGAAGGAATAATGATTCATTCTCAAGATTTCAAAAGGTAAACTGAAATCTGAACGGCAGTAAACCCGATCAAACGATTCCTCTGACTGATTCATATGGTTCCACGGCGCCAGACGATTACGACGAAGCAAACTCGCATAGAGGGTTTCTGAATTATACAACTCTTGATGAATATTACAATGTTTTTTTCCTCCATACTTGCGTTGCATATTCAGTACTGAATATTTAACACGGTAGTGAAATATACCCTTTTTAGACCACATTTCAGGGATTTTCATGTGTGTGTACAGGACTCTCTGGAGAGCAGTATCAGTACTGGGTGGATTACAGTGGTGAAATGTAGAAAATTGAAATTAACACTAAATATTGCATTAATACATTACACACACACACACTCATTATACATTACACACACACACACTTACACACACAGTCTATCCCTTAAGCAGGGAAGTGAGCAGACCTGTGCAGTGTGGGGAAACTTTTCTTTCAGGCACATAAGACACGTCTGCTGTTAATACCGATGGGCTTTTCTACATCAGACGTGACCAGTGTTGCGACTCACGTCCGCTCCAGCAGAGACACTGAGATGCGATGCTGGGCAGCATCAGGCAGAGGGACATGAACACATTCTAATGCTGCGTCTTTGGCTCTCTGTTCATTCTGCCGTTTCTCTAGTGACATTATTCAATTATTCATAAACATAGTCAGTTTTCTTTTGACAAATACATTCTTGTATGATTCTGGAGGGCTCGTTCCTATTGATACTGAAAAATATTTATAGTTTTTAAAGGGAAGAACTCAGTATGGGGTAATGTCTATAAGACTTTTTGTTCCTAGGTGTCAAAATGTTGTTTTCTGCTTATACTCTTCTTGACAAGAAAAGCTGCTGATTGGGTCAATTAAAAATCTAAAAGCAAAAACAACAGGAGCTGTGCAACTATTTAAATATGATAGGAACATGTACAAGATTTACTGGCCATTTAGCTGGCTTTCACAATCAGGCCAATGTTTCTCCAATACGGATTATGAATTTGGTCAAGGTAACAGCACAAAATCATGGATTTTAGTCTACTTTTTATATACAAAATGAATAATATGTCAAAGAATACGTCACACTAAATGAACTTGCTGTAACAACTCGAGTGATTGGAGGTTGAAGTTTGTGTTTTTCCCTTGAAGGAAAGCAGAGGGCGTGTCACTAAAAGCCATGTGGTCAGACCTGATGCCCAATTTCCTGGAAGGCAACATGCTTCATTGCTAGTTCAGGTTAGACATTGATCGCTAGCTGCTAACATCTGGCTACACAAGCTGCTTTTTTTTTATTAAACTTGCAGATTATTTCTTGTAGCTGGTTCAGATCAAGCAGGAAGAGTCTCTGGTCGACTGTTTTGGTCAAGCACCTGACTACGATTTCCGTCCTCAGATCTGATCAAACCAGTCGTACAAAGTTTCGGTTCCACTGGACTAAAGCAATACAGCCAAGTGGTTTTTACCTTTTTCTTGAGGGCCTCCAATGATTCGAATTCCAGGCGGGACAGTTTGATCTGGATGTGTTTGGGAACGTCCGGGATGAGGAAGGTCAGGATGAACTTGCAGAACAGCAGCCCGTGCTGGAATCACAGAGACGGACAAAAAATGCATCACAGCGATTCATTTTCCTTATGGATCAACTTCAGCATGCGTTTTGCATAATGGAAGAAGAAAAAAAAACAAATAAAAGAGATCAATGTGTCGTGATCGTGTTTTTACGGCGCTGTGTCCTTCAGGAGAGGACAGAAGACGAGACGGGGGGGGGGGGGGGGGGGGGGGGGGGCAGCCTTAATAAAAGCGTCCTTGAAGCCGAGTGAAGCAGAACAGTCGATCTTTGGCTCTGAACACCCACACATTGGATTTGAAATGAAACAATGACAATGAGGTAAAAGTTTGAGCCCATTTAAGTCTGAAATTCTGAATCAGTCAGTTTACATTAAATCCAGTGTCCTAGAGTACATAGCCAATACCTGAAAAAAACGGTATGGTTTTCTCATCTATATACATTTATCTCCACCAAGGAGGTTGTGTGATTTGTCTGTCCACCGTTTAGAAAAATACTTCAAAAGCCTTTGGCTGGATTTTTGTCAAATTTTCAGTAAATGCTGAGAAAGGTACCCTGAACAGATGATTTAAGTTTGGTAATAATCAGGAAAAAATCCTGGTTTCTGGATCCCTTTGAACTTTTTGTTGTTTGGTAAAATCCCTGTTAAACGGACCTCCAGACAGGTGTTGTAGCTTAGGGCCACCTGGTGGTGATATGTAGCAGCTGCATAGCTGAGCCATGTGCTTGCAGAGGTCTGTGCTCTCAGAGTGCTTTTCTAGAAATAAATGTAGAATAATCTGAGCTTGATCTGTAAATATGTTTTGTGTGAACGTGTAGTTTCCGTACGAATGTCTTCACTGAGCATACTTGTGTTTTTGTTTTTTTTTTCCCTCAGACCTGGCAGAGCTCGACTTATCAGGGAACAGCTGACCGGCCCTGAATCAGCAGGGTGAGTGTTTTCCCATGAAGATGACAGCAGTCATCCACTCACATTCATGCTGAGCAAACACAGTTCCCAACCAGTCGCCATAATCTGCCGCAAAAACACTAACACACGCAGGAAAGGTCGTACAACCCCCCTAACACACACACACACACACACACACACACACACACACACACACACACACACACACACACACACACACACACACACACACACACACACACACACACACACACACACACACACACACACACACACACACACACACACACACACACACACACACACACACACACACACACACCTGTGCCAGTCCATCTGGAGGACTGCCAAACACCATCAGCTCCTTTGATTCAATACCCTCCTCCTCATCACAGTAATGGACTCATGTTTGCTAAAGCAGATAACAAATGGGGAGAGAGTGGATAAGAGGGCACGCCGCCTCGCAGAAATTGGTTTCGGGCTTATCGAACTAAGTGATTTGGGTAAGACGAATTGTTATGAGCTTCTGTGTTCTGATACAACATGTGTAGTTCCGGGACATGTTCACATCGCCATGCTCGCACGCTACTCATGGTGATGCTTTGCTTCAACCAAGTGCGTTTATTGCAATTGTGAAAGCCATAACCTCATAACACTAAATGAATCAATTTAACATTAATAGTCTGTGTTTCTCTGAGCTACTCCTAAATTTTGCTCTGGCTGCTTGCTTTTTTTTTTTTTTTTTTTTTTTTTTAAACTTAAGATACAGATACCTAATGATTGAAATCCTTCATCTGGTTGAAGCTTATTAGGAAAAAAAAAAAAGCAAGGTACTGCATGGTAAAAATGTGAAACCAAGGTTAAGATTACTTGGACTAATCGTACTAAATAGAATTGTAATTAAATTCTCTCATGTGCAGTTTATATTACGGATTTCTGGCCTAAAGAAACACAGACTCAGAAGTTTTGTCATTCCAGTCAGCAAAGCACCTCCACTAATTAACGAGGAGAAGCAGCATAGAAATCCCTGATCTTAGGGACTTGTCATGTTGATTGAAAGTGCAGCATAAACACCGCTGCTCTTAGTTGATTGCTGATGCTATTCAGGCCTAATTTATATTTCTCGTTCAGCAGCGCTAGGCAGGGCGCCCGCTGGAGTCTGGACCCGTGCGACGCTATTGTTCCCCCTGTCTGACAATAAATCGCGGTGTGTCTGAGGTAATGGATGCGATCACACTTCGGATGCTCCGTCTGAGAGGTATTTTCCCCGTCATGGCTACGCTGAGTACATTAAGCCGGGCAGGGAAAGGAACTTGACCGTTTTTCTCCTTCACCTGCAAGTTCACAATGGCCGAGTCCACCTCCAGACAAAACCGTATTTTTCCTTCTAGTAGCATCTTTAATGTTATCTTTTCCATTTCTGTAATGAGGACAATAATCCCCCCCTCCACCCCATGTCCCAGACGGCGTCCTAACCTTTAGACTAAAGTCTTGAGAAGACAGAGTGGACAGGTCTTTAAGAGAACGGCACAAATCGAGGAGGACCGTACTCCTCAGTATTCAGCGCTGTACGCTGTTACCATGGCATCACTTCACTGTTAATTGGAAAATTAGCATTTCAATTCTCCATTAATTCAGCCATTTCATGTGTGATCCCACATAAGCAGAATATGTCATTCAAACCCAGACACTGCAGCACGTCCACCGACTCAAACAATTAAACGTAGCAGGGTTACTGCCTCATAAACATTGTCTATTCATTTATCGATTCCTGTTAAACTGTTTCAAATGTTTGAGGACTCATCCTGTACTCAGGGTGCGTGCATGAGAGTAGGTAATATAGTATTCTAGGTGATGATACATTATACTTCACTTTACTACATTTCAAAGGATAACTTGTACTTTTATTTCACAACATGTATTCAACAGCTTTAGTAGTAGTCAATATTATATAGAATGTATATATTAATAGTCTAAATGCTGTTTACCTTGTCCTTTTTGTGTGTTGTGTTTTCTGAGTTAAAGTAATACAGTATAATTATTCTTATTAAAAGTAGTATTACTATAAATCCACCCCTAGTATCAAACTTACTCACATGTATATAGTCATTAAATAAAATAAGTATAACAGTATGTATGAGTACTTTTACTTTTGATACTTTAAGTACATTTTTGCTAGTCTTGTAAAGTATTTTTTATAAAAAATGTTTTTCCTTAAGTAAGGATCTGAGTAATTAATCTACCACTGTGCATTGTTAATAATATAAGAGAAAGAAAAAAACACTGTTCCTCCACAATGACCCATTTGATGCTGCCGCCTGTTAATACAGCTAAAAAAGGAAAAACACATTATGAGTAAGACTCCACACTGGTTTGTCCTCAGACCACCATCCGTACACTGACACCATCCTATTACAGGAGGTAATATTGAAAGATTAAGTTGGCCCTGTCGGCGAGGGACACACACACACACACACACGCAGTCAGTCTCCACCTCTGAAGCTTCTGCAGTTGCCAGTGGGCGAAAGCTAATCTGATTATCTAAAAAACTGAGTAATGGGATTACTGCATGGTGGGCTGCTGGAAATGACCTTATGACCTTGGGAGGAAAATGGAAAAAACAAAAACAAAAAAACAAAACACACATACTGTATGAAAGATGACACACGTGGGAAACCTTTATCAGAGCCGCAATAACGGAGATAAGCATGTGACTTTGTCCAAATGATGACATTTGTCTAATCAGTTCAGAGTTGATTATTTAACCTTTCAGCAGTGTCATGGTCGGTTAGGTTTCAGGGTTTAACAGGCACTATTGGTACTGATCAGAAAAAGGAATCATTGCACACACATGCACGCCACATGCACGCCACATGCACGCCACCCTCCAAACCACACATGAAATGATGAATCCTGTGTCTTAAGGTTTACCAGGAAGATGCCTCTCTTCTTTTTTTTGTTTTTTTTTTCCTCCTGTGAGCAGACGCCGCGTTGCTCCTTCTGTCCTGTTGGCTCGGCTGAAATGAAATAGATTATAACCGGCAGACCCCGTGACTCTGAAAGAAAGTCTGTCTGTTTCTGTGGCAGGCCGGCCCGTTGCCTGGTTACTGCTCACTCATGTGTGTAAGCCCTATACAGTAATTACCCAGGTATCATAGCAGTGCTGCTGAAAAGCGACGAGGCGCTGCCCCCCCCCCCCCCCCCCCCCCCCCCCCCCCCCCACCCCCAACCCCAACTCTATAACCGAGATAAGAATGATTCGATTTCGACCCCTCGGCTGTTTGCATCTTCATTCTCTCTTTTTTCTTTCTTCTTTCTTTTTTCCCTGTTAACGGTTGTTAAGACGATGACTTGAACCGACCAGAGAACCTGCGCTCTTCTGACGGCCTGAAGCTCAGCAATAATAAGTTAGGAGAAACTGAAAAAAACAAAAAAAAAAACATCACTACACCGACCTGTTAACAGAGTTTTTTTTCCCCAACTCTCCTATAGCAATGCATACTGTATATATTGGATGTTGGGTCAATAGGCATCATCTGTGCGTTCCTCCCTGTCTGTCCGTCACTTCCTTAATTCCATTTGTTGCCTCCTTTGCACATACACATATGTACAGATGTGTCTACCTGATGTGACATGCTGTCATGTGCAGGATGGATCGCTGACACTCAACCGTACAGGAAGAGGGAGCACCAACCTCACCGTGATCCCCCCCATGTTTACCTGCCCCTCTCCTCTCTCAGGTGAGGGTGCACCGAGTATAAGTCTAACACAGCACATCCCCAGTCTACCGCTATAAAAAAAAAAAAACTCGGCCGAGGAGACAGTTTGAAGGAGGCCAGGGATGGATGAGAGGCGGCGTGCTCCCCGTTAGCACGAGAGCGCGACACTTCCCCCGCCGCTGCCTGGGCTGAGTGTTTAATCAACACGAGGCCCAGAGCTCTCCTCGCAGCCCCCCCCCCCAGAGAGGGTGCGCATTTAAACGCCGAGCGAGGAGCGGCGGACGGGCGACGGCGTGAGCAAAGCGATGGGTTTACAGTTGTTGGAGTTTGACCAGTAGGGCTCTTAAAATGATGGTTTGTCCTTAAGGACGGCACTAAAGGAAAAAAGGCCATGAAGTCGTTAAAATGATAAAAAGAGGAAAAAAAAAAAGGGGAAAAAAAACATCTTACCCGCGGGAGCTTAAATGGGCTCAGTAAATCTCTGGCAACAGCCCTGTTAAAGTTGACATTGTGTCTCCCGAAGCTGCTGGGAAATGGAAATAGCTGATCCTCCGAGGAGCGCTGGGTGTGATCGGCCTTTTTAAAACGTACATTTCTCCTGTGCAAGTGGATGCTTTGGGGTTGGTGGGGGGGGGCACCATAAAACATGGAGTTCACCCTTCTAAGGGCATATACCGGAAAGCTCTGAGAAGTGATGGTTGAGCAGATGGACCGTCTTTACCCTCCTGAAAAAGTAGAGACAGTATTGATCGCCGTTTCCCACAGCTGAAGATGCAACCTTAAAAGTTGGCCACAATTTAAAGATAATCAGTTTAGAAGACTAAAGAAACCAAAAATAATTACATCTGAGAAGCTGGAGATTTTCTTCTTAAAAATGATTTAAATTGATTCATAAATTATCTAAATACTTGGTGATTAATGTATTCGTTGGCAACTAAGTGATTAATCAATTAATCATGGCCGCTATACTATATATCATGTGCCAAAAGTCTCCAGAACAGATTCAGCACTGCTTGTCAGACATGATATCCTGTTTTCCAGGTGTCTGAAATCAGGAAATAGTGTGAAGTGACATGTGAAACTGACCTTATCTTGAATTCTGAGAAATGCATCAAAGTAATTGTGTCTGTGTTTACTGCATTGATGTATTTCTCAGAATCAAAGATCAAAACTTAAAATTGCAATTTGGATTTTTATCTCCCCCAGTACAAGACTTTTGAACAAATATAAGCTCCATAAATAGTGAAAATGGTTTTCTATGTATTAAAAACGAAACTATATTTCTGGCATTTCTACATGTTTAATGTCAATGAACTAAATCATAAGAGCGGCTCCTTCACGGCTTGTATGGAAGCATCTGTACGTTTTTCCTCATCTATGCGATTTTCCTGTAATTTCTCACCCTTTATCGATTCATCCATCATTATCTGAGCACTTGGAATCAACAGTACCGCACACATACTCCTATTAACTAACAAATATGTTCGCTATGTTAGCTCGCTGCAACTACCAGTCACCCAACGTGAACTCACACTAAAGTAAAGTTAAATTAGACTCAAGTTTCTCCTTGGCAAAGAGAGAGAAAAAAAGCACAGACTGTGAAAAACTTTCCCACAAACAGGAGTTTACCAGTCAGCTCTCTGTGTGCAGGCAGCGCATTCAATCAAACATGTGGACGATCAATATGACCCAGTTTCCAGCCCAGCGTCAGTGGCGACCTGCTGTACAGGTACGGTGGACTGTGGTGCCTTAGAGGCTCCCTCCTGGAGCTCATTAAAGCAGCACTAACCCCCCGAGATGTGTCCTGAAAAAAAAAAAAAAAGGACCCTCCTCACTATTTATCTGTTTGTGCTGTTATTTCAGCGTTTTTTTTTTCCCCTGGACGCGTTCTCTGTGTGGTCTGACTATAACGCGGAGGAAAGGGAGTGGGCTGAGGTGGACGTTAATAGAGGTGGACTCAGGAGAGGAACAATCTGCGCACACACACACACACACACACACACACACACACACGCACGCACACACACGCTTACAAAAAGGCCCAGACAATGATAAGCTGGCAAGAACACACATGCAGAAACTCATGGATCACTCAGAGCCATGTGGATCTAGTTTGGACTCTGGCTCCATCTAGTGAGCAGATGGCTCCAACAGGCCCCAACCCCAGTGTGGGGGAAGATACACGACCAGGCAGCGAACTGGTCTGACCCTTCACTGCAACACTCCTTATACCTGTCCTTCCTCATTACGCCACTTTTACACCATCAAGGGCTTTGCGCGCACACACACACACACACACACACACACACACATTTTTTGTGTATTTGCAATTGATTTTACACAGGTTTTGGGCTGTGTTCATGCATATGCCCAATACTTTGCAATTGTCAATTTCAGATTTTATAATAGGTCTATAAAGCAGTATGCAATCCCTTTCCACCCCTCACACACATTATTGTGTCTATAAATCTTAAACTCTTAAAATGAAAAGTGTATATATATATATATATATATATATATATATATATATATATATATATATATATATATATATATATATATATATATATATATATATATATATAGGTGTATTATTGAAGTGGAAATACTGATGATACAGTGACATGCAGATTGTCTAGATCCAATTCAATCATTCTTCATTTATATAAAAACGATGTGGGTCATACTACATTTACAGTTTGAAACTACACTTTCTCTGCTTAGCAGACAGAAAACAACTTCTCTGATTCTGCCAAAAAAGGAAATAGAGGAGGACAAAAGTGGACAGAACATGAGTAACAGCCCTATAGAGGAGTGTGAGTCTGACAGGACTATAGGTGCCAACGTATAGAGGGAGAGGCAGGAACACCGACTGCTTCTTGGCAGTTATTTTCATAAATGTCTGCAAGTTAGATCAAATGAAGTAATGCCAACACGTGACGGCTTAATAGCTGTAAACTATATGGAGTATAGGAAAACAGCCTGCTGTGGGGCAGCTGTGGCTCAGAGGTATGTGGACGTATCCTTCCTAACCCCAAATTGCTCCCAATGGCTGTTCCATCTGTGTGTGAATGATCGGTCCTGACGAGCGATCGGCACATGAATAAGAGCCAGCAGTGTGAAGCGCTTGGATTTAAAAAAAAAAAAAAAAAAAAAATTCACCCAGAGCACAAGGAGTTAAAAAATACAGGAAATACACAGTGGATCAGAAATTACAGTGTTTGCCTCCGGTTGCAATTTCGCAGACCAACTGGGCATGTTCCTTTACAGGCCGGTGCTGCTTTTAGTCCTCCTGCTATGAAACAAGCCATGCCTTGTTTTATAATAAGTCAACACAATTAGAAAAGCACTGACGCGCTACAGAATGCAGCAAACACCTTGTGTGACTACGACACAGAGGCCCTGTGTACCGTGCAGATCCTCTACGCACGTGTACATGTACGCAGGTTTTATTACCTCGATAACAACGGTCCACAGAATGAGCTGCATCTCCGAGTCTGGGAAGTAATTCTTGACCTGCGGAGACATGCCGATCAGCGCGCAGTTGGTCACGATGGCGATCACGCTCATGGCCTCAAAGGCGAGCTGGAAACAGAGAGCGAGAAAACAGTCGATCGTTTGTTTCCAAAAATGGAAACCGTTTTTTTCGGCTGGGCAGCGTGTAGATGAAGTGATGAAGCTTGTTTTTTTTTATCAATCTGACCTGTAGTTTGCACAATATGCAATTTAATTGCTAGGCAGGAAATTCCACAGTCTTCTTGTGCAAAAATGTATTTAAATGCTTTCTCATTTGAGGCTTCAGTTGTTGTTTGTCAGAAAAAAGGCGGACATCTTTCAAGGTTACCGCCACTGAATGAGAGATTGACCAAAATATTCACTTGATCAGACAGATGAAGCTTCATATTAGCTTCAGATTCACTTTTTAACACATTTTGCTTTAAATGAGGACTGCAGGGTTTGGTAAATGGTCAGTAGAAACTTGAGGAATAATGAGAGCAAGAAAAACATTTGTATGGGAATCTTTCTGTACATAGGGTTGTATTTGAAGTTACATTTGTGGTTTTAAGAGCCAAAAAAATCATCTCTATTTAGTTTTACATCTCCTCTCTCAAGCCCCAGGTTGTTGTCATCATTTAAAGATGGATGATTATGAAAAGGAAACTTTTTTGGAGCAGATTTTATTTGCCAAGCGTGGGAGAGGAGACAGAATACACAGACTGTCTAATGACCTAATGCTGTAATGAAATGAAACGTAATGAGATTTCCAAGGCTGCGACTGTGCTTTTAGTGTCCGTGTGGGTTGGACTTTTTTAATGCATGACCCGGAAAATAAAAGAATCATAAACGTCATGTCCTCAAAGAGAAATTAAAATCTGACTTAAAACATGTGACCCATCTTAAAATAAAAATAAATAAACTCAAGAATACCAGGTGAGCTACATGCGACTGAATCTATTCACGTCACTGGAGTCGACGCGCAGAGGACCTCACACACAGGCTTGAACTGACCTGCCAGACTCCGATGTTGGCCGCGGGGTCAGAGAACGGTCGTTTGAACACGCGACACATCTTGAAGGCGTCGGAGTAAACCTCGGTGATGTTGTTCAACACGACTAGGACGGCCGACAGAGGGTAGACGCACGAGAACAGGCTGACGTAGCCGAAGAGCAGGAAGAGCTCCAGGTAGTCATCAAATGTACCCTGAGACACAGGAAAACAAACAGAAAAAACATACAGGCAAAGATGAGGGCGACTGATGAGGCTCCATATTAGTAACATGTGAACGTCATGGGCTATCTGTTTAACTTCCTTCAGCAAAGTGCCAGATTTATTTATTTATTTTTTTTAAAAGAAGAAATCATCATCATCAACATTTAACTTAAAATGTTAAAAAAGACAATTTCAAGGAGAAGGTTGTTCCTCATCTTTCAAAGAAAATATACTATAGGGGTGAAAGTTACAAAAACTGCTAGTGAGGATAAATACTATTAACTATGAACAATAAAGAGATTGGTATTAGTTCATGTAGAAAATGAACTTCTCCTCTACTAATAGGGAAAAAGATAATAATTCGTCTAATTCAACCACGTCTACCCACCAGGTACGTGCTCATGTCGGCCTCCAGTCGGACCTGCTCCCTCAGAGGAAGCTCCTTGCCCTCGGCGTTTTTTCTCTTCTGGATTTTGCGGATCATCTTCTTGTTGCGGCGTCTCTGGAGCCAGTAGGGCAGGAAGGCCTCCATGAACTGGTTCAGGATCTGGCTGGTGATCAGCAACGTGGCCAGGCTCTGGGAACGGACAAGGACCCCAGGAGATGATGATAAAAGGACGAAAACGTTAGACGAGGACGAGGGGGAGAGGGGAAATAAACACAATGAGGGAAATAAAATCAGAGAAAAAAAAAAGGACTAAAAAAGAGAAGAGGTTATGCTGACCTGTCTGAGCAGCGCCATGTCCTGCATCACGAAGGCGATGTAGAACAGCGAGGCGAAGCAGTTGAAGAAGTTGAACTAAGGAGGAAGGACGTTTAGTTTAAAAGCCGTCCTCTGATCACTGAAGGAGGACATGGCATATTTAAAGATTTATAGATAAACATGTCAGCGATACTTACTACTAATACTTTGAGGACCAAATGATTCTGATAGGAGGACTCTAACCTGTGGTTTTCTAAACGCGCAGAGAGGAAGAAAAAGAACATTAGTAGCATGTTAGAAATTAATACTGAGGCTCCTCTTCAACCTACAAAAATATTACATGCAAAGTGAATTTGTTTCGTCCAACAACCACCATGAATCAGTAAAAATATCTAAATGCTTCTGAATAAAATTCACGATTGTGTAGCAAAAGTGTTTTTTGAGTTTTGAACCTTCAGTCAAAACACTGGATCCTACACTTCCCATAACCAATCTCAGTCATTATTAAGTAGAATATTTTTCGGTTTGTTCAATATTTTAACAGACTCTAAATCTCTAAAGTTTATGGCCAGATCATTTTATTTGACTCTTGTGATACCAGTTAAATCATTGCTTTGCTCTAAGAAGGTAACTAAACATTATTTTCAATTATTATTCACAATTAATAAGTTTGTGAATCCCAGTTTCAATTATCTGATAAATAATTAATTAAATGCTCACAGTTTGTTTCCTCCGACAGTACGCAAAAACCCAATATAATGACTTTTCTGGGGTGATTACAATCAAGTAATTGACTTTTGTACAATAAATTCACTTCAGGGTTTGGCACACATAGAACATTGTCTGGCGCTGCGCCACAGAACGAAAACCGAGCTCCACAAATTGTTTTTTTTTTTTTTTTTTTTTTTTAAACACTATTCTGGCATTCTTGCTTATAAGCACAGAGAGTGAGAAGGATCAGCAGCCACAGAACTCACCCCACTCCGTGAGGAACTCAGCGGCGTATCGGTAGATGAGGTTCATGATCTCTATGACTACGGCATAGATGATGCTGGGGATGAACAACAGGATTCCGGTCCAGAAGTTGGGATCGTCGTCGTGGACCGTCAGCACGTACACCTCCATCTGAAAGTAGATCATCATGACGAAGAGGGACAGGTAGAGGCAGAACAGGACGAAGGGCAGGGACACCAGGTAGATGCGGAGCTGCCTCTTGGTGTTGGGGTAGAGCGGCTCCTCCCGTCCCGTCACGGGGTTGAACCCCAGGACGCCGTGGAAACCGGGCCGGGGCTCCTCGAACTCCTTCTTCCTGCTCAGCGTGCCCCAGCGGTAGGCGAGCGAGGCGCTGAACCGCTTCCATAGCTGGTGGAGGAAAGGTTCAGAAAGCAAATAAGTTGCTTAGCATTCAATCCCCCTCTTAAACCTCTGAGGAAAGTAAAAAGTCCGTCTCCGTACCTCCAGGACCACAGTGCACCAGATCAAGTTGAACACGGCAAATACGACGTATTTGTCGTAATCCTCCCAGTCGAACAGATAATAAGGCACCCCAATGAGAGCCATAGGCACCAGGGCGTAGGTGAAGTACTCCAGGAAGCCAAAGTACAGGGCCTGACCCTCTCCATAGTAATGTCTGATGGCATCTGGCAGAGAGCATTTCAGTCACAAACAGAGGGACGATTATTACCAACTTGAGCAATAGAAGAATACACAAAAACTCTGAGAAACATCTAAATGCTTCCAAAAAAGGTTCATGATTGGGTTAGAGTGTTTTTGAGTTGAGTTCAATCAATAATAAACTTGGTATTTGGACATTTTCTGCTTGTACCTATTTTAAAATACACAGATTGAGTATTGGACTTTCATAATGTTTCAAGAACACACTGGACTATTCAGAATTAATGTAGCAGACCTTCAGTCTACACACTGGATCCTGCACCTCCCATGATGCAAAGCAACACAATGTTTCAATAATACTAAACTGATGGGTTGTGGACTGTTGATGTGGAGAAAAAGAAAGATATTAAGTTGCAAATTCAGCTCTGTGAAACTGTGATCAGCATTTTATAACAACTAATGGATTAATCCTCTCAATAGTCATTAGTTGCAGCCCTGTATAAGAATAACTAACCAGGAATTAAAATAGAAAAGCATCATGCACATGTATTTAACCCATTAATGTCTGAGTGATGAAATGAGTTCCTCATAATACAGCTATCGCCATAAACCCTTAACATTTCTCATCATGTCTCTCTGAAAGGGCATTGAAAAATATTTAATTCCTATTTGAGTCGTTCTGACAATTAAATGTATAACATTTTTGAACATGTAATCACAGAAACTTTTATGTCCACTTGTGCTATTTTTTTAATTTGCATTATTGTGGTGATGTTTATGCATTTTTTAAACAAAATTTAATTAATCCACCTAATAAGGCATGATCAGTATGCAAAATGAAATTTGTGGATTTTGCCATGCCATACGTCTCAACATCTTTGTGTTCCACTTCTATTAGAAGAAAAAACCCTGTTTAGGCTTTTTTCTTAACACGCTAAATGTAATAGTTAGTCAATAGTGGATTAAAAGGTTTTTTCCAACCTGGACTGTGTGGATTGTTTGTGGAATCTCAAAGTTTGAGAAAGTGACAATGTCTTCCACTTACCGAGAGGCTGCTGAGTCAGCTTCACTGTTTCAAACCAGGAGAAAGAAAGTCTCTTCAGTTCTTCCTTTTCATGCAGGGGGAAAATCTGGATCAGGATCCCTTTGGACTGCAGTCTGCGAACTGAAATACCGGCGAGGAACCAGCACGTTATTTCCAGCCAGCTTTGTCACATTTTTCATTAAATCTCTGCCCCCTTGTTCATCCTAATCTCAAACATTATTTCCGGGCAGCTGGGATACAAAACCTACACATGGACATTGTGGAGATATATTAATAAAAACAACTCTACTTATATATAATTAAAAATAGGATTTCTACCAGCAACTAAACAACTTTGGTTCCATCCTCATACTGTATTTATCTTCTTTAATAATGAAAATCAGAAAGAATATTGGGCTTTTGTGAATTATTTAGAGGCTATTTTACGAATGTTTCAGAACTTTGAGCAGCATTAGAAAAGCATTGCGTCATTTGTATCCCTTACTTTTGTTTGTCTGAACTCACTTTCCCAACTGAATAAAGACTCAGTTTTAATTTTCCCGAAACAAGGACGCACAGAAACAATAGCACAGAACACAATGTGCTGTCTATAGCAATAAGTCCTATTGTCTAACACAAGCATATGAAAGCTCTATCGTTTTATCTGCCATTTCTTGAGTGCGTCATTTGTCCAGAATGATTCCATTCTGCGTTAATGCGATTTGTCAAACACAGTAGCTGAATGGAGGCGCCCTGTCTCCGCAGAGGGTTCATCACCGCCTTATCTCGCTTTTTGGAATATTTAACCACATTTGCATATTAATTGTTGCAGCCATGAAGCGGAGAGGAAGGTGGAGGAAGAGACGTTGCAACTTAAAAGCTCCACTAGTACTAAGAAAAACCTACGATAGAAAGGAAGGAAAAATGGAAATGAGCCACAATGGACGATTAAATAGTAAAATCACGTGACACACTGAAACTGAAGAAATGATCACCCGCTACAGAATGTTATTTTGATTCAGTGTCCAGTAGCTATCCTTTGTTAATTACTTTCACAAAAGTAAATCGCTGCCATTATTAACGAGGACGAACATAATTATTCAGCAACGCTTGTCTGACATACTGGAGGAACAATTATTTCCTCTTTTAATTAATCTGCGACTTGTTTTCCTCATTAACAAATGAATTGTTCTGTTTATGAGATGCCAGGAGAATAGTGAAAGGGTGACATCTTTATATAGCTTGTTTTGCCTGACTAGCGGTCCTAATATGTTCACAAGGAAACAGAGAAAAAGCACATTTCTGCATTTAACGACTTGTAACTAGCAAATTAATTAAAGGACCTCAAAAGGTATTGAGTGTAACATTTAGTGTCATTTAACAGCATTCAGTAGCTTCTAGTGGAACAGATTTGGCAGAAATAGAATATATTATTGAAAAGCATCTATTAATTAGTGTAGAAGTCTCTATAGGCAGCTGCCTCCATGCTGCTCCTCCTCAGTTGGATGCAATCTGCAACATCTCCACTAGATGCTGCTCTGCTAGAAACTAAACGCTGCACCTTTAAGTTTGTGTCAATCAACTGATTAACCAACTAATTAGAGGTAGGAGATATGGACAAAATACTATTATAGTACATATCATTTATGTCAGTAAATTCATTCATATCAATGACGAGGACATGCTTCTTTCGTTTTCGCCACTTCCCTTCAAATCATCTGTGCATGCCACTGATTTGGTACTTTAAATGTTCAGGACAAATAATTATTAAACAATTACGGAATAAAAATAATAATAATTTGCCTATCCAATGAATTGTGACACGAATTAAATTGATGAAAAAAAAAAAAAAATGTTAATTGTTGTTGATATGAATACTTGGATATTTTCGAGACCCTGTTACTTCTAGCAGATTGGATCAAGTGTGTGTGTTTACGTGGGGGGGGTTATTATAGTTTATTCGTGATTTTTTTTATTTTTATAAATATTGTACCTTTGTCATGTGTTTTTTTTAATTTTAATTTGTTGTTTTCAATTCTGTTGGGTGCATTCACATTTTATTAAAAAATGATTATTATTGTACACTGTTTCTCAATAAGGAATTGAGTTAAAATAACAAATATTCCCACAATGGTTTGACCTTGTAGGAATATTTGATTAAGGCAATATCTCTGATAATTGACAAATTGGCAGCATGTAAGCATTCATATCCGCCAACTAATAGTCAGCACTAAATTCACAGCAACACAGTTGATCCGTGTGACCGTGACACTGACGGAGCAGGCGCTGAATAAACACTCACTGATAGATTTCCCAGGGTACAGCTTGGCCTGAGTGTATCCCGGTACGTGCGTCTCCTCCTTGGCTCGTAACGTGTCCAGCTCGTGTTTAACGATGTACTGACACTCCGCCATGCTGAGGAAGTCGTCGCCGTCCCCTGGGGAGACGGAGCAGGTCAGAGTCCGCCGCAGCACACACGCATCCACGCTGGCGTTCGCAACAGAGGCATGTTAAACAGCTGATAGGCTGCGATAGCCAGGAGACAACAGACTGGGATCAATACTGCAGCCACAGGACATCAGGTACAATGATACCTCTCTGCCCCCAGGACATCACGGCAAGTTTCCTGCAGCTCTTTTTATTAAAACAGAGTGGTTATAATGATCCAATCAGCCGATTTCATATTTACAAACATGGACTGAGCTTTTGGGTTGCAACTAATATTTACTTGTTTTATTCATGCATTACTGCAGCTACTTCACAAATCAGAGTTTCAATATTGATTCAGTCAAACCTGAAAAAATAACTCAAATGATTAAAAAATTATCAAAATTGCTGCTGATTAATAGTCAGTTTCAACTAATTAATTGATTAACTAATAGTTTGACTGTTTGGCTACTAAATGCATTACTTTCACAGTAATTTATCTTAATAATAAGAATAATATAGTAAACTACTATGAAATGATATACCATTTATCAGACTATATATCATTGTACAGATGCCCATGGTATGAATCTGACAGTGTGTATCTGTGGAAATACAGTAGTACAATATCTTGTTAAAATAAACTTAGCAGCCAATTTACTGTAAAATTTCACTAAAAATCATGTAAAATAAAGGATTTTTTGTACCATCTGAGACAGATCCAAATGTCTATTAAAACTTTACCCTATTGCCTATTAGATAAATAATTGTTTAATTGTGTCACTGTTGTCTCCCTCAAGAGACATAACAATGATAATATCCTTGATAAAAGAAAACCTGTATATAATGTTCTGTTTCTAATGTTGTTGCCACACTTTGTATCCACAGTAAACTCTGTATTTTGTTGAAACATGTGTTGGTGATTTGGCTGGATTTGGGTTAGTACTGCAACAAAGTGCAACCTCACACACCTCCTCCTGGACTTTACCTTGAAAGTCTTTAAAGTTGTGCTTGTTGCTGCAGGTGAAGCCCCTCATGGATCCGTCATGGTACTCTTTGAAAAATCCTGCATCCTCTGCGCCAGAGAGCAGCCTGTGCCTGTTGGCCCCCACCAGGAACATGTTGGGGTTTTCCTTCTCCTCCTGAGCCACGACTCCGGGGCCCATCTGCTCCACGAGCAGCTCGGCGCCTGGGAGAGCGTGTTAAGACAGGGGTTATTAACGCAGACGTGTGACTGGAAAAGAAATATGACTGGAGAGTTTGGGGGGGCTTCCATACCTCCATTCTTTTGTGGGTCTCTTATCCTGCTCAGTAGCCACGCGATAGCTTCCTCCTTGGCGTCTGAGGCCAGCTCTAAAACCACCAGAGGTGTAAAGCCAGGGCCAGTGCTGTCATCCGACGGGCCCTGCAGCATCTTCACCTTTGCCCAGGACACCTGCACGACAGGCAAACACTACATAATATATATGTATTATGTATAATATAATAATATCTATATCAGAGTTATAAAATATATATTTATAATTATAACAGTGGCTGAAAATTCGGAATATCTGCTACTTTGAGAAAGAAGTTGGTAAAATTTTTACCGTCTAACAGCCATGTAATGTGTGCAATACTACCGATTTAATATAGCGTCTTAAAATTGATTTAAAAGTTATTAAGTGATCGAAGCTCATTCTGACCATTACATACATATATATATATATATATATATATATATATATATATATATATATATATATATATATATATATATATATATAATATGAAGTAACAGTTTAAATGTAGGCATTGAGTAATAAAATTGGGTTCAAGGGTTTAGAATTTTTTAAAAAATCTTATTATGATTGAATTACATCTAATAATTGATATTCCATTTGTGCCAAGTCTGTTGTAATATATTTAATGTTCAAAAAATTGTGAAACACTGTACCTTTAAAAATGGTAAAGTCCAAATAATGACAATTATAAGCGATATTTAACAGTCACGGGATTAGATAATGTCCATTTGGTTGAAATAAATATTCTGAAGCTCACTTAAAAGGTGTCCAGAACACACACACACACGCGCGCGCAGAAGTGACCTTTGCCTGACGACTCCTAGGGGAGTTGAATGTATGTCACATTCATAAACTGCGAGTGCAGTGACTGGCGAACAGATGACGGCTGAAGCCTATTGACAGAGACAGCTGACTGACACACACACACACACACACACACACACACACACACACACACACACACACACACACACACACACACACACACACACACACACACACACACACACACACACACACACACACACACACACACACACACACACACACACACACACACACACACACACACACACACAAATAATCTCGGAGCCGCATGTCAGACACTCAAACAGACATTGGTGTAAAGCAGCGCCGGAGGTCGCAAAGTTGTTGTCACCCTGGAACAGCTCTGAGTGTCCTCGGCGGCCCCGTGGATGCGTGGCTCCGTGGATCGGTGCCGTTACTCACCCGTGGTCCCGATGCGTGTGTTTTGCGGGGAAAAGCGGCGCCCAGGCTGTGATCCCGCGGCTCGGGGCGGGATCAGCCCTGCTCTGTTAACAGCCTAATTGGATTATGAGACACATGTCTGCAGTTTGGAGTCTGAGGAACACTTTGAGATTCTACGTCACGGAGCCGCCACACCCACCGACGTCCCGCGCGCGTGAAGCTACAAACGACCGACCGACTGTAAAGAAACCGGCTGGTGGATCGATGCGACGTCAGTTAACAAACTGACAAACCATGGTTGGCAAGATGGGATAGACAGAAAACCATTTTAAAGAGTTTTAAGAACCATTCCCCAGGTCTCTAATTATGTACATTTTGTGATAATGTTGGTTTATCATGTTGATCTAAAATTATTTATTAATAATAATTTACAAAAATCACGATTTTGCATTTCAAGGTACCATTATAACCAAGTTGGTGGGTGTTTTGCAAAAAAAAAAGTGCCAATAAATGTGTCCTCAACTTCAAACTACTAATTGTTGGTTTGCAGGTATTTACATGATCAGGTATTACAGTATCAGTACAATAATAATAATGCTGTTTGTTGGTATAATAACCTTTTTTGCAGAAAATTGATGAGGGAGCAGTTGTAGTAGTAGTAGTTTTATCAGCAGTAGAAATAGTAGTAGAACGAGGAACAGATTTCTGCGAATTTGTACATTGTGTTGTGTGTTTTTTATTTTTATTTATTTTATTTTTTTTTTATAGTTTTTTATCTTCTTCAGCTTTATTTTCTTCTCTTTATCTGTAACGCTGCAGTAACAGACAAATTTCCCCGTTGTGGGATCAATAAAGTTTTATCTTATCTTATCTTATCTTAACAGTAGTAGTAGTAGTAGTAACAGTAGTAGTGGTAGTAGTATTGGAGTTAAAGAGGAGGAGAATCTGAAGTGGTTAGGATTTGAAAAGTTTATTATTATACAGCGGGACACTTTAGACAATTAGTTAAATGTAGTCAGGCATTACAGGGATAGTCAGTGACATCTGTAATCTAACATTCTAAAATTCTCTGTATTCATAAGTGTTGGTGAAATGCTGGTATTTGTGAAGCTTTTGGCCTTGTCCTGTGTCCTCCAGCCTTCATTGACAGGATTTTTTTGCCGACTGGCATCTTGTGTTCTTTATTTAGCAAATTCTGTGCCTGTGTGATGAAGTTGCCTTTCACTCCTGCTCAGGGAATAAAGCTTCATGTATTGATTATATATCGGTGTTATTGCTATCGCTCTACCTGATGGGGCAACTGGATACAACTGATCTGGTTTCTGCAAAGCGTTTAGAGCGCCACATGCCGCCCCTTTCAAAACCTTTAGCCCAGCTATAATGTGACATGTACAAAGCTCCTCTTTACTTAGAATGAAAATTTGACTCCTGACACACTTAATTCTCATCTGAGCCACGTTTCTATGCAATCATCTTCTGAAACAAGCCTCTGATGAGTAGATCAAATCCACCTGAGTGTCATCTGAACACTTCAATGCACAGGAGATGTTATGTGCGATGAGTTAATTTGGTCAGTGCCACACATTTACTTAAATGTGATTGCTAAGCCAGAAATAGTACAGAATCTTAAATATTTCTAATTCATTTTGCTGACAGCCATATTGAACAGATATTTCAGGTCTTTTGTTCTATCAACTCATTACATCTCATGTGATTATGATGGAGTCTATAATATATGATATGTATTAATGTATCTTAGCTTCAACAAACCATATCGAGTAGAATGAAGACTTAAACATAGAGTAATTAATTTAATTCATATGTTATTTAACTTTAAAATATATTCAAAATATAATTCATGTTTGTCATTAAATGTAAATCTCATCAAATTATAACCTTTTGCCTGATAACTACAATCAGATCCTGTACATACAAACACATTGATCACCGATTGTCGATAGAGTATCAGGATTTTTTTTCTACAATAACACGTCCTTATATAGTGTAATTGTTCTAGTAGAGGTAAATGATCAATTAAAGGTAAATGCTCTTAGTTGTATGTTACTTTTACATAAACATATGATACATATAATAAACATAATAAAGTCGTAATCAAAGCAGAAGTAAACCACTGTGTTAAAGTTTAAAGCAGCAGTTTGCTAACACGTTAATGACTCAGACTGCAGTTTATTTATATGCTGATCTGCACCGGAAACTACTGCAAAAAACTACATCCTCCAGAGTTCTGTTTCATTATGAAGGGTTCTGTTACCTCATTCCATATTGTCTAAACATACTAATGTAAAGTTCTTACCAAAGTTGACTCCTCTGCTGCTGCCGAGCAGCTGTTTGGTGTTATTTGACAGGAAAGCTACTTCCGCAGCGTCTCACGCTCCCTAGCAGGGTGTGCTTCTTTTGTGTTACAGGAACGAGAAAAAGTCGCTGCGATGAGCGGGGACAGAGCAGAAATTATGTAATTCCGGGCTTTGCAAACTATTTACTGAATACGATTTTTTCCCATAAATTTAGGTGTGAAAAACTAAACCCTCTTTACCAATGCAACAGAGTTAATCAGATGTTGGAACATTGTGTACTTGTGTGCAATAAAAAAAACAGAACATGCAAACTCCACACAAAAGTTCCCAGCTCAAGGACTTGATCTGCTCCACCGTGTCTCCCACTCCTTATTATATTTTCTTTACTTGTACATAATAATTGATTACAAAGTATACATGTAACATATACATTTTATTAAATACAATAAGACATTTTTTATAACTAACAATAATATGAACTGAAAATGAAATTAAAAGTAGTTTGTGTATATGTGTTTGTTTAAAATAACAGTTTTGTGCCTTATTTTTTATTGTGGCACCGATGATTAATACGTGGTCTATAAGGCACCGCCCAGTGGAGTGGTCCTAAACATTGAATCAAACGCCCTAACTCATTTACCCACGTCAGTGCCTCGCGCACCACCTGACGGCGCGAGGCGTCGGAGAAGCTTTAAAGCAGCAGCAGCTGTTTGTAGCGGAATGGCCGAGCGCGTTGTGGCGGAGACCAAAGGGTGAGTATCCCGGTTTGAGAAGGTTCCTCGTGCTGTAAAGACACACTACACAGTACGTAGTAAATAGTCGCTGTTCTGCTGCGTAACTACAGGAAACAGCCGTGTGCTGCTGTTTTTTCCTCTGTTAAAGTTAGCGGAACAACTTGTTAACACCCGGCTCCACAGAAAGTGAACATGGTGCTGTATGTTTACCTGCTGGCAGCTCGTGTTTGCCCTCACAGACCGTGTGTATGAGAGTCTATGTGTGTTTGTGTGGTTTTTCAGCTGTTTAATACATTTGTCTCGAAGCAACGAAGCTTCCAGAACAGTCCGTGTCTGATCTTTGACCTCGTCCACTGTTCTTGTCCCCAGGCTTGTTCCCAGAATGTTTTCTATGGTTGGTGTGGACAGTTTGTACAGCGGCCTGCGCGGCTATGTGGACACGACAATGCGGTAAAAGGCCACAATACATCTGTGTTATATTAGTGTATCATGAGTGTATGGGTCAGTGACATTATATGTGGCAGCATGAGAAAGTCCAAAACTTTTTTTTTTTTTTAAATATAGTTTTTAAGAAGCATTCATCAGGTCTCAAAATGTATGTTTTGTCATTTAAAAATCCATTTTTATCATTTTCACAAAAATCACATTTTGTGGGAGTTTTTTGACACAAAATGTCAAAGGGTGTAACAGAAAAAGAATGATAAATGTTATATATTTAATCCAACTAGAATATAAAACCGGTTGATAGCATGTGTAATCTGGTGTGTAACAACTAGTTATTTCACAGAACACAACAACATTTCAACATCAATTTCACAAAACAACTATTAAGGAAAAAGAACAGAATTTAAAAATGGCCACATCATTTCACAACATTATAGTAAACACATAAACTGTAAAGGAAAAAAAAGCTTGTTCCTTGAATGCTTTCAAACATTAACACACTAAACAGCTACAAAACACCACAAGAAACATGGAAACGCAACTCAAAAACCTTTAGGAAACAGAGATATATCTCACTAAAAGACAACAAACCTCACAAAACACAATGACCTTTTAAAGGAAACATGAAAACAATGAAAAATCTGGCCCTAGGCTTGTTCCTAGAAAGCCGCTGAAAATGTACACGCTGAACAGACACAAAATGCAACAAGATGAATGGAAACGCAACAACGATTGGAAAAAAAACATTTCAGGAAAGACAAAAACATTTAGTTGTGTTTTGAAAATGTTTTTCCAATCACAGCCACTGTATTATACTGTTTATTTTACACACAGTAGTGCTCTTTTACAATGGGAAACATACAGGTGTGTAACAGCTACATTCAGTTGTCCCTGTGAAACATTTAATCTGTGTAATAAACGATTAAAGAGAGATCAAGATGAGCAGTAAAACTGATATGATCTGTTTCTGAAGGTTTAGATGGTTTAAACATTTCCTGAAACTGGTTTGACTGAATATGGACTTGTGTGTGTAGCATCAGGACCTTCCTGGTTTCAGTTCTGCTATTTCTTCATGTGTTTCCTCTGCAAGATTTTAATTTAGACATTTTCAGATAAGTAAAGAAAATAATTTATCACCTTATTTCAAGGAATAGAAACTTGACTCTAAACCTATGTTCTCTAAGTGTTCGTCAGTGACGTGACAGTTTAGCTCAGGAGGGAAGTTTCCTGTCCCACCTGGTGTTCCCTGGTGAGGGTGAAGCTCGTGAACCTGCTGATTGATGCGGACTCTCCCCTCTCTGTGTAGGTGGTGCTGGCTCCCCGGCTACCTGCCATCATGGTGTCCAACCTCTGAGAGCCAGCTCAAGGCTGCAGAGGACAGGATGCTGCAATGTAAGGATCAAGCTACTCATTCAGTCCGTTATCTCATATGAGTGATGGAGTGAAAGCGTGTTAAATGAAAGTGAAAATAATAATAATTTTAAGAAACTTCTTTTCAACTACATAGTGTACAAAGTGTTTCACCACCAGCTGTTCCTAATGAGCTGACTCATTAATGCTTATTAGAGTTTACAGCAGAAACACATTCAGCGTTTATTTTTAATCATCATAAATCTACATTTTTATCTATATTTTACAATGCATATCAATGTTGTATGCCTGCTGCATTTTTGTGACTTAAAAAGTATAATTCAAATGGAACCTATTTGAAGCTTGTTGGAAATGGGCCTCTATACACCTATGTAGATATTGCATTAAATACCAGACATGTGCAGTTAGAATAATGTATCACTATACTTGTACAACATTCTGTACAGTGAAGCTCAATGATCCACCTGTAGGAAGAACAAGAATAATATATTTATAGACTTTTAATGGTGCAAACATATTACTAAATTAGTTACAAGTCTGTAATAACTTTAATAGAGGCTTCATTGTTCCTTTACTCTTCTTCAGGTAAAAGGAATGCTTACCAAAGCTAAAACTCCTTTGTTCCCCCCCCCCTTTTTTTTTTTTTTTTACAGGTGTAAACGTCAATCTTACCAAACACCATGTCCCCATCTCCAGTGGCAACGCGCTGTGGACTCTGACCTCCAGCTGTAACAGAGTGAACGACAAAACCCCCCTGGTCCTGCTCCATGGTTTCGGAGGTGGCTTGGGCCTCTGGGCTCAGAACTTGGACGCTCTGTCGCAGCGTCGGCCCGTCTTCGCTCTCGACCTGCTGGGCTTCGGTCAGAGCAGTCGACCACATTTCTCCTCAGACGCTCAGGAGGCGGAGGACCAGTTCGTGGAGTCCATAGAGCAGTGGAGGGTCGAAATGGGTCTGGAGACCATGATACTGCTGGGCCACAACCTGGGAGGATACCTGGCTGCGTCATATGCTATTAAATACCCAGGCAGGTGAGTGCGGATTGTGGGGTTTCTCTTATTCTACCGTATGGTTGTGTTGTTTTTATTTCGCTGAGCTAATCTTGTTACAATGTGTGAGATATTTAATGTAAGCAATGTGGATGTAGCCTCCAGCACTAATATGTTGGGTGTCTCAGCTTGACTTATCTTTTTCTTACTTATTTATAGTGGCTCTTCTCTAAACAGTTGTCCTCTTAGGAGTAATTGATAATTATTTTGCTAGTTGATCAGTTGTTTATTCTCATTCCTTTCAGTATCTTTTAGGTTTTGAACTAGTTTCTTTGAAGAAACTGTAATGAGCAATATTAACTATTTTTATATATTATACTGACAGCTCTGATTATGAAAATAATTAGTCGTAGCTCATACAGACCTCAGAGCCTGATTATTTCAGCAGTTGGCATCTCTAATTTAATCAAAACGCATACATGTCATTAATGACTGGCAGGTAGTTCTAAAGTGATTTACTATAAATATGATGTTAATTTATTGCCTTCTTGGTAGTGCTCATAAGATGTATTACAAATGAAATGTTTTCATAGTTTTGGTCATTATTCTTATTAGTAATATAAACCCGCTGTGATCAAGAACATGTGATGCTGTCAGTGTGTAGGTCAAAATATCAAAGTTAATCTGCTCATTAATTGGATAAAAGCTATAATAAGCAAAGGAATAGACTTTTATTGGAGATTGTTTTGTCAAGTTGTTAAGCAAAGGAAAATGGAATTGCTGTTGACAGAGAAAATAACAAATAAAGCTGCTCAGAAGGAGGAGAAAATACCAAAAAATGATTTAGTACTTTTAAGAGTTGGGTTAACATGGCGGCGGCGTCCCAGGATGGAGCCGTAGTGGTGCGCCTGCACCAGCAGGTGCTGGCAGCTGATGATAACAGCAAGCCTCTCTCCTCCTACTAGATGCTATCTCTCCTGAATCTCCAGCTTCCAGGTTCCAGCAGGCACCCGCTCCCCCTGAGGGACGTCTGATAAAATGTCCTCAATCCGTTATCGCCCTCCTCCATCAGTAGCGGCAAAAAAAAAAATAATCCTTTTTTATCTCGGTGTTCCCAACAGCCTTAAAGTTATAACAGGAGGTGCTGTTGATCAGGAGAGAATGGTATACATGTAACTGTTCATGTTATAGCCTAAAGAGAAAAGCTCGCCGTTTACTTAACAGACAAAAACGTGATAGATTACAAATTAAGATCTGAAAAGCATTTTGTACTGTGTGTAATGTTGGAAGCAGTTTCTGCAATTTCTATTTAATGTTTGGCTCCAGTTCTGATATCTTTATAATTACTGCACATTGACTGCTGAGGTGACATCACTATGACAGCGTCCAACGTGGAAGCGCTGTCAGGTGACCACTTGGCTCATAAACTAGATTACTATAGTCACTTCCTCTGGAGGTGAAACCGAAAGAGATTTTGCAGGAGAACCATGTTGAACCAGTCTCTGTTGTTGTTTTTCCTTATGCCTCTGAGTAACTTAGAGGTTTGTTAATATTCTGTTTTTGTGTTTCTTATACACAACAGAACGATCCATCCATCTGTTATCTATAGGGTCATTCACGAGGGTCACCGGGGTGTGCTGAAGCTAATCCCAGCATAGTGTGGGTGAGAGGGAGGGAGGTGTTCACTCACACATTTATCCCAATAGGCAATTAACCTAAGCATGTTTTTTGGACTGTTGGGCACCAGAGAAAACACAGGAGAACATGCAAACTCTACTCAGTTCGAAAAGTCTCAGCTTCAGGCCTTAAGCTGGTGACCGTTCTGCTGTGAGGCTGCAGCACTCCCCACTGCACCACTGACACTGTGGTGCAGTGGGGAGTGAAACTACAAACCTTTAAATAATCCAAATGAGTGCATGTTATTTGTCTGTCTCTGGCCTACAGAGTAAAGCACATAGTCCTGGTAGAGCCCTGGGGTTTCCCTGAGCGCCTGGACACAGCAGAGACAGACCGGCCCATCCCGATGTGGATCAAAGCTCTTGGTGCCATGTTCACGCCTTTCAACCCCTTGGCTGGCCTGAGGCTGGTCGGACCTTTGGGTAAGACATTTAAAAAAAAAAAAAAAAAAAAAAGGCATCGAAAAATTAGCGCAGTAATTCAGTGCTGGCAGCAAAGACCTATTACCTGTTTTGAGCAATTATGGAATTTTCAACGATCCCCGAGGGGAAAACTGGATGCTGGCTACAGAATACACAGAACAAAACTAGAGCTACAATGCAAAGCAGAGCAAATGGGGCCTGTCATGCTAGTTAACTGTGTTAACTATGTGTTAAAGGAAAAGTCCAATGATTTTATTCATGAAATTTGTCTTAGAACAATAAAATGAAATAATGACAACAGCAAGTGAGCATTTAACAGTGTTGCAGAGAGTGGTGAGGTTGCAGATCAACAGGAAAGGCTAATCAACAGAAAACAGGAGTATTTTATTCCATTTCTGAAAAGCCTGTTTGGATGCCTCCATGCTAAAGACTACACACTTGACCCCTAATGTACACAAGGTTCTTTATTTTCTTTGTTCTTTAGAAATTAGTCTAGATACCAATTAAAACTAGTTGATGAGTAGATGATCTGAGGAAAAAAACAATCTCTCCTTCCCTAGTTGTTTTTTCTTGATCATGCAAAGTATGCTAAAGCTGCCTTGTCTCTTAATGGCTACATGACACAGGTCCCACTCTGGTCCAGACTCTGAGACCCGACTTCAAGAGGAAGTTTTCCTCCATGTTCAGTGACAACACGGTCTCGGAGTACATCTACCACCTGAATGGGCAAACTCCGAGGTCAGTGACTCCAACGCAACCTTATTACTGCTGCCGGTTTTAATTGACTGGGATGAAAGGCGTGTTTTCTTCAGTGCTGCTGTTTAACTGCCCCATGTTGCTCCTTATTAGCATTGGCTTTCCTGTGCTGAGTTAGTTGTTCTTCTGTGTCCCCCACAGTGGGGAAACCGCCTTTAAGAACATGACCGTTCCCTACGGATGGGCCAGGAGGCCCATGCTGCAGAGGATGGACCAGCTCCAGCCTGACATCCCCATCACCATCATTTACGGATCCCGTTCCAGCGTCGACAGCAACTCAGGCAACGCCATCAAAGAGATGAGGCCGCACTCACATGTGGAGATCATTGTAAGTTTCTGTTGTGCTGATTGTCCCAACGATTTGAATGATTTTTTTTATGCATTATTTTGCACTTTAATGCCCACCCACACCCCACAGTATTTTTACTTTTCACAATGATGCTTTATTTTTATAATTCATATATGATTGTTATTGTCTTTTTGCTGAATTCCAATTGGGGTCATGTGTAAAGGATTTTAGTTTTTACAACAGCAACACAACATCCGCTATCCTTTCTAGACACTCAAATTGTACATTGAAAAATTCCCTTAAAAAATGTACCGGCATGCAATAGATGATGTGTGCATAGGATGTAAACAATACAATTAAACAGGAAAAGAGTTGAGCATGACATTAATTAGAATAACAACAGGACCAACCCCAACTATAAGTTTTTCAAAAGTAAAACGAGTAAAAACAAAAAAAGCGTAAAGAACTCAACTTGCTTGCCTCACAAATCCCAGAAAATACACAAATGGTTAAATAATTTCAGAATATGTTACAGTTACAAAGTTATTCTCAAATATTAAGAGACACTTTCCTGTACTGGTCCTGTATAAATAATGTTCTCATTTTGATGAGAAAATGTTGTAGGGAAAATAACATATGTTGGGAGTAGAGTTAGACTAAATAAATTCAGATGACATACTCTTACTTCAGACAATCTAATCTAACCTTTTATATATTGTTTCTATTTATTTATTGCATTGTTAGTGTATATCATTACTTAGTAACAGACTTGGGTATTGATTTTTTTTTTCTTTTTTTTTTTTCTCCATAATAAGCCGAAGCTTCTCAGTCATGCACACATACATTTGGTAGAAAAATGTATCTGTAATCACATTGAAGGTTTATGAAAACTCTGTTTGCCTCCATTCTTACTGACTGAAATGTATTTACAGCTATATAAAGAATTAAAATGCTGGAACTCAAGTTGTTTAGAGAATACATCATTGGCTAATGTTGAAAATGTTAGTAGTGATTGTTGAGTTTGTTGGTTGTTGCTCAACTTAAAATAACATTCAGATGCAGAGACAATAATGAAAATTAGCATTATAATAACAATAAGTAAAAAAAGCAATGACAGTGGAAAAGTATTCGATAAAATCATGGCCCCATATATTACAGTTCTGTAGGGTGTGGAGTATAGATACTATTTCTAATAAATAACAATAAATGATAGATAATCTATCAGGGGTTGTAGAAAATGATTGTTTCTTTCCACTGTTGTTTTATGAAAGCAATAAATCAGGAACCCAGTGCTTTCCAGTAAAAACGATACTCGGTTCACTGCCTCTTTTGGCGTATTGGCTCCCGTTCTTAATGTCCCACTTCTCTCTCTGTGCTTCATCCTCCCTGCAGACGATCCGTGGAGCCGGACACTACGTATACGCCGACCAGCCAGAGGACTTCAACAACAGAGTTTTGCAAGCATGTGACAAGGTGGACTGAAGCAGAGATGATGTAGCTTTCAGCATTCTGGACAAAAAACAAGAAAAATAAGAGGCATCAATTCAGCCAGCGCGATCGCAACATCCCAGACTTTCATAGCATGGAAATAAAGACCGTTTATAAATGAAACCTTTCCAAAAGGAGCAGCAATCAGCGTTGGATTCAGATGTTGTGACATGCTGAAGTTCATGTTATTTGATATTCTACAGTACTTGGTGAATACAGGCCTGGTGCCACAGTTCAAATCCCTGTTTTATTCCTTTTTAGCAGCTTCCCCACACTGATGAAAGGATGCCTGTGGGCTTAAATCACATGGTTCTTTCACATTGCATACAACAAGAAAATGGAGAAAGGAAATATTCAAATTTGAATAGTCTGCTAAACGCACAACCATAATGTCTCGGTTTTAAGCGTATGTACATTTCTGTCTGTATAAGGTTTTAAATGCTTCTTTAGTAGTTTTTTTAGGCTATAATATTAGGAGTTTTCAAACAAACTGATGAAAATATGAATAACTTTCTTTAAAAAGTACATTTATTTTTCATATCATTATACAAATGTTCTGCATATTTTTGTAGATGCGATGAATATTTTAGAACAGTAATTTATATGTAAAAATGTAATTATTTATACTTTAAATATAAATGCATGATAACACTGCATTGAGAAGCTTACGGAGTTCACAGTTTAATGCATTTCTTGTACATTGCTCAACCTGTGGTTTCTGGTTTTTCCATATGACGCCAACGCAGCCCTCTTCATTACATCACTGCATCAGCACCAGGAAGCAGCTATTGATTCATCTGTTGCCCATAATAATCTATTCACAGTCTGTCCCCTGGGTGGGAGCAGCTTTTCCTGTCCCGCTAAAATGTTCCATTCAATTGCATTTTGGTTGTTTAAGATAATGTGGCCTTATTTACACTTGTACAAAGATGCACAGCTCCTCCACCTTTTTAATGTAAAAGTAATTTTTACATCTAAGAACTGCATCCTTTTGTTCACCCAGGAAACCTATCATGCACAATTTTTAAATAATGATCATGTGCCTGTATATAGCATTACAATAGATTTTTTTTCTGGGTAGTGATGATGTCTGCAGTATTAATGTGATGGTATTGGTAAAATGTACAGTGGGGAAAATAAGTATTTGAACACCATGGTATTTTGCTATTTCTCCCACTTAGAAATCCTGGAGGGGTCTGAAATTTTCATCGTAGGTGCATGTCCACTGTGAGAGAGATAAACTAAAAAGAAAAATCCAGAAATCACAATGCATGATTTTTTAATGATTTATTTGTGTGATATAGCGGCAAATAAGTATTTGAACACCTGTGTGTCATCTAGAATTCTGACCCTGAAGGACCTGTTAGTCCGCCCATTAGAAGTCCACCTGCACTCCATGTATCATCCTTAACCAGATGCACCTGTTTGAAGTGGTTAGCTGCATAAAGACACCTGTCCACCCCATACAATCAGCAAGACTTTAACTTGTAACATGGCGAAGACCAAAGAGCTGTCCAACGACACAAGAGAGAAAATTGTACACCTCCACAAGGCTGGAAAGGGCTACGGAGCAGTTGCCAAGCAGCTTGGTGAAAAAAGGTCCACTGTTGGAGCAATCATTAGAAAATAGAAGAAGCTAAACGTGACGGTCAATCTCAATCGGAGTGGAGCCCCATGCAAGATATCACCTCGTGGGGTCTCAATGATTCTAAGAAAGGTGAGGAATCAGCCCGGAACTACACGACAGGAGTTGGTCAATGACCTGAGAAGAACTGGGACCAACGTTTCCAAGGTTACTGTAGGTAATACACTAAGACGTCATGATTTGAAATCATGCATGGCACGAAAGGTTCCCCTGCTTAAATCAGCACATGTCAGGGCCCGTCTTAAGTTTGCATATGACCATTTGGATGATACAGAGGAGTCATGGGAGAAAGTTTTGTGGTCAGATGAGACCAAAATAGAACTTTTTGGTCATAATTCCACTAAGCATGTTTGGAGGAAGAAGAATGAAGAGTACAATCTGAAGAACACCATCCCTACTGTGAAGCATGGGGGTGGTAGCATCATGCTTTGGGGGTGTTTTTCTGCACATGGGACAGGACGAGTGCACTGCATTAAAGAGAGGATGACTGGGGCCGTGTATTGTGAGATTTTGGGGAACAACCTCCTTCCCTCAGTCAGAGCATTGAAGATGGGTCGTGGCTGGGTCTTCCAACACGACAATGACCCAAAGCACACAGCCAGGAAAACCAAGGACTGGCTCCGTAAGAAGCATATCAAGGTTCTAGCATGGCCCAGCCAGTCTCCAGACCTGAACCCAATCGAAAATCTTTGGAGGAAGCTCAAACTCTGTGTTTCTCAGCGACAGCCCAGAAACCTGACTGATCTAGAGAAGATCTGTGTGAGGGAGTGGGCCAGGATCCCTCCTGCAGTATGTGCAAACCTGGTGAAAAACTACAGGAAACGTTTGACCTCTGTAATAGCAAACAAAGGCTACTGTACCAAATATTAACATTCATTTTCTCAGGTGTTCAAATACTTATTTGCCGCTATATCAAACAAATAAATCATTAAAAAATCATGCATTGTGATTTCTGGATTTTTCTTTTTAGTTTATCTCTCTCACAGTGGACATGCACCTACGATGAAAATTTTTGACCCCTCCATGATTTCTAAGTGGGAGAAATAGCAAAATAGCAGGGTGTTCAAATACTTATTTTCCCCACTGTATATGCGTTGCCTTTTTTTTGTAATATAAATGTTTTGGGTTTTACTGGGTTTTTTTTTTGCTTTCATGGAGCTCTTATTGATTTTGGTTCACTTTCTCTAAAATCATCAACTTATATGTATAAATCTATATTAAAAGTGTTTGTCTTTTCTGTCACTAGTCTGTCAACTTTTAGCTACCAGCTTTTCCCACTCGTGTTTCAGCAAGGACCTGAGTTTATATACATCCAATCAGTAAGTAAAACTGTGTCCCGGTGATTCTGTGATGATTTTATTACTAACTCGATACCAATTTAGCCCTTTGGTGGTTTGCCTCCTTTAACCAAAACTGATCAGCTTCTGTTAGAATTGATATGTGGTGTTCCACAAGGCTCCATATTAGGCCTTGTTTTTTTTTCTCAATATATGCTTCCTTTGGTACCTATTTCCAGAAAACTTATCCATCCCTTTGGCATCCATGCAGTGTTAACTCCCATTTTAATTGCATTGTGGATCTAACATCCTGGATAAAAAAGCTCCCTTCACCTAAACCAGAACAAATGTTCTGGTTTAGGTGAAGGTTTGTCTTGGAATGTAACTCTCTTGAATTAATTTAAAAATGTTTTTATTTTTTGCAGTTTTATTTTTGCATAATGATATACGTCAATCAACCGTACCAATACACAATAGGGAAAAAACAAGAGAAACTGTTATAACTACAACAATGAGCTATAAATCAAATAAGTAGAAAGGTAGAACAGTTTGTGTGTGGTGGGGGGTATCCTCCTCCTCTACAGTGGCCTCCTTTGTGGCCACTTTTGCTGCATGGAGCCTTTTCTTTGCCCTGAAAGAGGCCCGCCACAACCTGCTGCACTCCTTGTTTGCTGTCAGCAGCTTTATATTCAGTGGGCTGAGGCTCATGATCAGCTTTTCCCACCTTCCCCTTTGTGCTGACACGTGCCAGCTTTGCCGGTGTTAAAATTGGAATTCTTTACAGGCTGCAACTTGAAACAGGACATGGGATTTCTTTTCTTTGGGGTTGAAAGAGACTGGAACCTCTTAACTTACCTTAGTGACTGCCCTCACTAGTCACCAACTTGGTCTGATTTTGGCCTCAGGCCTAAGTTTCCAGCCACGCTTTCTTCAGGATTGGAGAAGATTTGGGCCTCCCCAATTGGTGTTGTGGTCGCCCCCATGCAATATACAGAAATCACACAGACTCAGTCAGATCAAACTTTCCAATAATGGTCCAAATACAGCAGGATCGAAGAACATCCTTTATTATACAACTATATTCAATTTCACTATTGTAAAAAGTTATTATTTGGGCTTTGCCTTTTGGGAATTCTGAGCTCCCATTCACTTGTGTTGTGAATGTCACAATATTAGGGAACAACAACATCTGCATTTGAATGGGCTGGAACCAGTTTCAAACCAGTCAGCAATCCAAGAGAATCCTATTCTTTATGTAACATATTTCAATTTCACAATATCTGAATATAAAGTCATTTTTTGGGCTTTGACATTTGCAAACATTAACCCCCCTATTCCAAGGTGTGCTGGATGTCCAAATATTAGTGGAGGAATGAATCTATTAAGACAAAAACATGTTGGTCAGGAATGTGGGGTGGTCAGGTTCAGCAGGTTCCTCTCTTCTCCTCAGGATGGCTGATGGGCTGGGATCGGGTCAGGTGACAGGACATTGCTGAGTAAATCTTCTGGCAATCGACAAAAAACAGGAGAGAGAGCGAGAATAATAAATTTAGTATGGCTTAATTCCATTTCAGAGCTTATTACACATTCATATGCAGGCTACATTAAATATGCAAATTACATAGACATATTACAAATAACACTGCTTTAAACACCATCCTCAAAACACTCAACACAAAACATGTATTTGCTCTGTGCTGATTCTACCAGCTGAAGATCACCTGGTTGCACCCTGTAGAGATCCTGATTGGCTAAGAGGACGCCCTTCTGTCAGCCAATGAGTGATACAATCAAGCCACTTAACTAATTTATACTAATGTGATGTTCCTCATATTTTCCCTGTGCGTTCTGTATGATTCCAGGATGAATCTGTGGAATGATCGGCCTTGTAATCTATTACATAATAATAACTTTTTTCTCTTTCTCTTTAACCTTTTATCTGTCTCTTTGTGCTATGAGGAGACACTGTTCCTGCTCCCTGCCAAACGGCTTAATATTGGTCTGATGAATGTATTCACCACATTTTTTGATGA
Source organism: Eupleurogrammus muticus (assembly GCA_036785175.1). Classification (NCBI taxonomy): domain Eukaryota; kingdom Metazoa; phylum Chordata; class Actinopteri; order Scombriformes; family Trichiuridae; genus Eupleurogrammus; species Eupleurogrammus muticus. Next base: position 15,510,988 of record JAYKQN010000018.1, read on the forward strand.
TTCACCTGGACATGGTCAAATATAAGCTAAACACTTTTGTTAGACTGCATAGTTTTGTATAAATGTATAGTTCTGAGGAAAAAGCACAATTTCATCTGGTGAAAATATCTTGCATTTGGCACAATTATTAAGTATTGAAATAATATAAATAGAAATATCTTCTCAATACATTTTATACAAGAAAATATTAGGCTTGTCTTCTTAAAATAAGGCCACATTGACCCGAATTAGGGAAACAAAATATAACATTTTTTGTAGTGTTAACTTTTTATATGAACTATTGAGTGACTACTCTGCATATTTTTTGCAGACTGTTTTTTTTTATTTTTATTTTTTATTGAGAATAAACTACACACATCTCCATCATCCCACTGCCTCCTGGTTTCTATCTCCATCATCACCATCTCCCGCTGCTCACCATCCATCATCACTTATCATAATCAACCTTCTTCATCCTCCTGCTAAAGGTTGGTGGTAGGTACTCATAGGTGCACTCAGAAAACAGACTCAGAAACCAGGTTGAACAAACATAAAGACAGACTTTGCATTCCCCTGGTTATTTCCATGAAAGGAATAGACTTTTTTAATTGGAGGTTTCAATTATTATTTTTTTTTAATTTAATTTATTGTCAGGGCTAAACAATTTAGGCCAGTTATCCAAATTTTTGTTGCTCTGAAATCAGTTCCACTTGCAATTTGTTTCACTCCCAGACTGTGTACAAATGAATGATTCCTGTAAGCAAATGGGCAGAGTATTGCCGTAATGAGAAAGAATATGAAAGGTTATTGTTCTAATTGAAAGAAAATGAGACAGAAACAAGAAACAATAATATACCCGTTGTTGCTGGGAGTTATTAGAGCCTCACGAGCTGCTGCTTTTCATTCCAGTTATAAAACAAAGGCAGCAAAGGCAATCAAGCATTTTAATCTGTCGGCCTTTATGATGTCACACCTGTGGCCACACAGATCATTTCTAATATAAATCTCTGTGCCACTTGCATATTCATTTTTTTTCTCAAATTCATGTATATTCTTAGTTAATTTTGTCCTAGTTGAGTTTACCTTAGCCAAGACACATCAGGTTACATTTGACAAACATGGAACACAGGTTTTGTTTCAGATATAAATAAATATATTTTGCATATAAGTTCCATTTTCAGCATTGCGCATTTAGTTCTACATAGAAACAATTCAGTCCCTTCAGTTGTCATAAGTTGTTAAAATGTTCATTTCTTCAAGTAACTAGTGGTCAGGGTGCTGCTACTGGAGGAAACCATCTGGAAAATATTCTTATCTTCAACTCTAACGTGTTATTGGGGGACATAACAAGACTTAGCTTTTTACTTAAATGACCTTTTTTTTTAATGTATTTTTCATGTAGATAATCACAAAAAACAAATGCATTCCTTAGTTTAGTATTTTCTTAGATTTAATAAAAAATGTATTAGAATTTACTGACTTATATCGCCCATTTGTTATTTAACGTTCAGTTGAAGTTGTTTGTGTGTGACCATTTTTTTGCTTCTAAATTGTCTAAACCACCAGCTTGGTCCCTAAATTGTGGAATAGTTTTTAATTATACATCTTTGAATCCCATCTAATGACTTTCTCTTTTCTTTAGCCTCTGATTTGTCACCATTAGACCGGCCTGAACTCACTCTGGCCTTGTCTGTTCTTTGTTGTTTGTGCTCCTGTCTGTGAGACATTAAGGCTAGAATAATTTCCTCTTGTCTATGCTTGCTTTGTTTTTTCTACATTCTTGTGTTTTTGTGTGAATGTAATCATCAATTATATAATCCCATAATTTAATCTCTCTGTAATGTATTTTGATCACTGTTCTAACTGTTTCTACCTCTTCAGCTGTAACTGTAGCACACATTTTTGTTATTGCAAATTTCTATATGATTTTGAATTTTCACTTCTTTAACTTGAAAGTCATGGCTTTATTGTGACTCTCCAGATGTCTCCTGGGGTTTTGGAGGAGCTTTCTAAAGTAATAAAGAATACCTGGATCGTCGGGGTAATCTCACCATAGACTTGGACACCACAGATCTACAACAGAACACTGGTGTTACAAAAGGGCAGATAAAGGTTTAATGAAAGACGCTATCAAGTTACAATAAGGGAAATTCAGGATTTGGTATTTTGCAGTCTTGACACATTCTGGAGATGAAACTTCAGGACATCTTGGTCCCAATGGGTTGTTTTTTTTCTCTTTAGAACAAAAAAGAGGTGCAATACAACAATCAATCGAGTCCCATTTTAAGTCAGTAACTGCAGCGTGTCAGTGTAAAATGATACAGTATATTCTGCTAAAGAAACCCGTGGGAAGTGTAAAATGCCACTAAATAGGATATATACACACATATATATATATATATATATATATATATATATATATATATATATATATATATATATATATATATATATATATATATAAAATAGGCCTAGGATATATATATATATATATATCCTAGGCCTATTTGTATTTGCATTTCACTTTCTGTGTGGAGGTTGCATGTTCTCCCCGTGTCTGTGTGTGTGTTATCCAAAAACCTGCTTAGGTTGATTGGAGACTCTAATTTGCCTGTAGGTGTGAGTGTGTGAGTGAATAGTGTGTGTGCCCCACCTGACCTGTCTGGAGTGTGTCTGTTACGTGTAATGTGCTGTGATTGGTTCCAGCAGACGCCTGTGACCCTAATGAGGAAGAAGCAGCTATAGAAAATGATGATGAATGTAAAAAAAGACTGATACTTTAAATCAAATTGCCCTTAAATGTGAACAATATTGTGTTCTGCTCTCATAATCGGTGCTCTAAAATGCTATAGCTATGGTCCAACCGCCTTTCTGTCCCCTGTCACGTATGACTGATGCAGCTCTAATTTGAGTCTGCATCAAATGTGTAATCTGCGATGCTACTTTTTCAGACCCCTCCCCCCGTCCTTTGTTTCCTTTTTACTTAAATGGAACAAAGGTGACAGATGAATCAATATTTTTCCTCCAGCTCCCCTTATCATTTCAGAGCTGTCAGGCCTCTGCGAGGCAGAGAAATGATTCCTACGCACTCGGTGCTCAGCAAACAGGGGGCCTCTGTAGTTTTCCCCCGCGGCCACTAGAGGGCACTCACATGTAGACGGGGAAGACGTGGTGGAGTGTGCGGAAATGTTCAGTCAGCCCTCTTTTGCACTTTTGTCTCCTTTTTTTCAAATTTCATCTGCAGAGCCAAGCAGACTTGAGACGGTTCTTGTTGCAGGACCAGACAGAAAATGCATTTCCACTTTGCCAATTACTTAAAAAAAAGGCATCCAAGGATAGCGAGGGAGGAACGTGAACAGAAAGGGTTCAGAATGAACTGTGGGATGTTCATCGCTTTTTCCTTTTCTCCTTTTCGTTCCCTCCCCCATTTCCGGCCTTGACGTTAACGCAGATATCGATCCTGAAAGACATCCTATCTGTTTTTTTTTTTATTCTCCACTTCTTCGATCGATACAAGGGGAAATATGCAAGCTCATGTGAAAGTATTTCCAAGTCATACGAGGCTGGCGACCACTGGTTTTATGCCACTCAGCTGTTTTAAGCTACCTCAATGTGCTAGTTTACAGTCACCGATGATCAGTCCTAATAAAAAGGAAGGAATCTCATTCTTTTCATTAGGTAGCGTCATCGCCATGACATCATCCGAGTTATGAGAAAACATTTCGGAGCCCCACTTGACCTGTTTATACCTGGAAATCTGTCCCCACCCACAGAGACTGGAGAAGTGACAGCGTTCCTGTGTGGTTTATCTGCGGCATTAGCGGGATATCAAGCAATTAAGTGGGAGCACACCGCGGGGCATACACACTATAAAGCTCCAGTAATGCCGTCCTCCTCTGACACGACACCATAAAACACAACATGGCAGGGTGGGGCTACTACAGACCTGTGACTCACTCCGCTGCCTGAGAAAAATCCAACTGATGAATCACAGCAAAACACTCATCCAGATGCACGGCTCAAATCTGACGAGAAGGAGCATCATCATCATCATCAGGGAATCAGCTCCTTTCAGGTAATACGGGAGCGGGTATGGAGGGATCATGGTGGTGGTGGTGGTGGGGCTTACAAGCTGTGTGTTTTTGCTGTGTCATGCCTTGAAGCGGCTCCAGCGGGCAGCTATCCGACACATTCTGTAACGTGCCACAGTGAGTCGGCACTCATTCCGTGATGCGGCTCGCTGGGAAATGTGAAGGTCCAGCACTGACATGAGGGGATCAGGACCGATGCAAACGTGCATCCACATCCAGGTGATTCCACAGCACGCTAACCCGAACCACAGTTAGTCTGGCTGCATCAAACAGTGCCCCACATACTCTGTATCAGGGGTGTCAATCATGCGGCCCAGGGGCCAGAACCGACCCGGTTGCAGGGGGGTCCAATCCTGGTCCTGGAGGGCCATGTGGGTGCAGAAAACCAAAACTAATGAAGGTCCTCAGCAAGGGCTGTAGTGGTTGATTAGAAGAATCAGGTGTTACTGCTTGGTTGGAACAAAAACCTGCACCCACACAGGCCCTCCAGGACCAGAAAGGAAAAACTTCATCAATGAGACAAGGACTTTAATAGGCAATGCTTTCCTCTATTTCTAGATCATCCTGGCAAAATGTTACCCAACCTTGGAAATGGAAAACCTAAGTGAGGTCCCTTTATATGCAAATGCTGTGAATGAACAAATAATTAAAGTTCATTTTAATGTGATTCTTTTTCCTTTTTTTCCATTGAGATTCAAGCAGATTGAGCTGTTATGGAAAAGGAAAACAACATTTTGGTTTGGAGCGAGTGGGAATGATCAAATCTGCTGCTTTCACACTCAGAAACATATGGCTCGTTTCACTTATCACATTGTCTGATATTAATATATTTCACAATACAGCCAATGCATTCAAAACCCTCATAATATTCTAGAACAGATGTTCAAAGCAATGAACTTCAGCATAACCATTTTTTTTGTAATTTTTAATTACAACTCCAAACAACTTCAACAAAATCATTCATTTAGACCAGAGAACCAATATCATAGGAACATTATATGTAAAATTACAGTACGATTAAGGCTAAACAAATAATAAATTATTCACTACCTGAGGATAAAAAGACAAGAAGTTTGGTGTCTGGTAATACACAACAAATGTTTTTAGAACTCACCAGTTTTATTTGAATCACCTTAAATATAAAATTTTTCAAGGCTCAAAGTTACAGATAATTTTGTAGTGGTGGCTAGCCAATAGGTGGTTACTGCTCGGCGCCGTTTACCACCCAGCTCCACACTCTCACCCAAATAGGATCATGGGGTCCACAACAGGTGCTACAGTGATTACTGTATAATAACGGTCTATGGGTCAAAGCACAAAATATTCAATAAGTAGGTTATTGAACGCTTACAGTAGCTAAGTATTATTTTGGTCAAAAGACATGTAAATCTGAAGAGTAATTTGTACCTTGGTATGTGCTTCTTAATATATTATCGCAAAACGATCCTGTCCACGGCTGATATGAGTGAGCAGAGAGCAAAGGAGGAGGAGGAGGAGGAAAGGCATAAGGAGATGGGAGAAGAGGCGGAAGAGAAAGACCTTTACTCTGGAGCACAGACCAGGCCAGACCGGGCTCGTCTTGTCTGGGTTGCTAGGAGACCGGCGCGGCGCCTGATCTAATTTATTAAATTCAGCCTCTCGCCTCCTCTATATCTCTCTCTTTCTCTTCCTGTGTCTGTCTGTCTCGCTTTTGCCTCACATTCGGCCTCCATGCTGCTTTCCCTATCTGCCGTTATCTTTCCCACCCTCTAAGGCGCTTATCTCCCTCCCTTCCTCTCCTCCGCTCACTCTTTTTCTGGGCGCTCCCCAGCTTCCTGTGTGGATCTCTCTCTCTCTCTCTCTCTCTCTCTCTCTCTCTCTCTCTCTCTCCTCGCCATCCTCCCTCCATCACAGACCTCAGACAGCGTATCTTTTGGGCTTTTGCGGCAGTGCCACCCCCATATCTTTCACACCGAGCCATGAGTACCGCCCTCAGGCAGGCCAGACTTACCAAGCACACACACACACACACACACACACACACGTAAACTCAAACACACACACACACACACACACACACACACACACAAACATGAGCAAGTCGCATTACCATTTAGACTGTGACTTTGTCTGGCGTTGGAGTCTCGATACATAAATGTTGATGCATCAGCCGTTCACCACACAAAGCACTTATTGCCTGAATTATTCAACATCGCTACGGCTATCTTCAACCCGATCAATGATCATTCACATTCAAGATAATCGGTGGGGGGAGGAGCCATACATGCTTTTGAGCATGTTGTTAAGGACTGAAGTTATATTTGTTGTTGTATATTACCCATGTTTCAATCTCACTTAAACATAAAAAAACAGGTGGCTTTAGGGGAACCAGCTAATCGAAAACACTAAGTTTGCACAAGTCAATCAGTCAATTTCTATTTGTCACATGTGATCACATTTGAATCACAGTTAAATGTAATAGCAACGAAAGGTTATTGTTGGGGGTTTAATGATCTGGATCAATGTATCCTCAATGCAAACTAGAAACGATCAATATTGATCAAGATCCGCCCAGAGTTCCTCAAGGCTCTGGATGTTCATGGACTGTCTTGGCTGACATCACGTAGACATGAGTGGATCAGTAGCTCTGGACTGGCAGACCGGGGTGGTGGTTCCAGAGGAACCAGATCAGGCGGCTTTGGCATCTTCTGACCTGGACCTAGCACACGCAGAGGAATGTAATACCTGTTCATTTTTCTGGAATTTTTCATACATACTATATGTTTCTTAATTGCCTAATGTTCTTTGCTTTTCCTCATATGTATGTTAATTTTTACTTTGTGTCTGTTGTGAAGCACCTGGTATTATTTGCATTGATTTGTTTTCATTTGTGAGGAATATTTTATCAGGCTGGCTTCTTGCCTTTTTTTTTTTTTTAAAACAATAGTAACATGTATGGCTGCTAACATGGACAGTGTGTTAATATTCTGTTTCTGGTGTGCTGTTTAACATGGTGGTCACGGAGCAGCTCCCATCACAGGTCAGCACAGGTCATGACTAATGAAAAGGCTGCGTGATGAGGGACCACTTAGAGCAGAACATGACACACACACACACACACACACACACACACACACACACACACAGCACAGACAGTCTCTCGCTCTCTCATGGTCTCTTCAGTTCTTGTGCACACACACACACACTTTTAAACTGAGCATGTACGTTATAATTGGAATTTACAGTCCCAAAATGGAAAATCGCCCTCCTCGTCCTGCTGCCAGGAAAAGAAGACAGTTGCCTCCTGGGAAATGTGGTTCTCCTTATCATCAAGGGTTTAGTTCGATCATGACCTCAGCAGAATAGGATCAGTGGCTCGGCTGTGTGTGTGTGTGTGTGTGTGTGAGCGCGCCTAAGTCATCACTTTGTCAGCCACGGTGACACAGCAGAACTGGAAAGTAGCGGGTTAACCGGTGGGGCCGCTCCCCAGCCCCACATGAGATGTGAGGACTGAAAGCTATGAAAGACCATTAAACTGGTTATTTAACCATATTTTTTAAAGCCGTGCCCGTACCCGTTTCGCTTACCCACGGTGCAGGTCTTCATGAAACACCGGCACCCTTACTGTAGTGTTGTGTGTACGGCTGCGGATGAAGGAGAGGGTGAAAAGAGAAATAATCCCCACACCGGTGTAACTCCCCGGGGAACTGGCGGCTTGAACAAAATTTAAATAACACAATGTACTAGCGTGTCTGACTTTCTGCTTCTGTGTGCCCGGGTGTGTGTGTGTGCTTTTGCTTTTTCTGTCGTGTGTGTGTGTGTGTGACTAAAGGCAGACATTTTATTAAGGCTGGTTTACAGAACGCAAGTCTTGTTCCTCCTCTTCATTATTAAATCTCTTTGACCTTTTAGAGCTCCCGACTTGCACATCTGTGTTAGAAGGAGTTTACTCACAACAGAAGTTGTCATGTTGCCCATGTTACTATTGCCTTATGTGTGCTAGCAGCTTAGTGATTCTTCTTCTTTTTATTACATTTTATCAACAGCACACAAGTATACACAGTATTAAATACACAACTATACAACTCTGAAGTGTATACAACAATTATGAACATGCCACAGGATCATGAGAGAATGTACAAGACATTTTTGTCTGAGAATTTGTCAGTGAATGTAAAGTTTAATCAAAATTAATAACAAATGAATCAAATAAAAGTGTGAATTTAGTTCTTTGTTGTTTTCCCAGAAACAGGGAAGGACCAGCTGTTGTCTGTAAACGGCGCTTAAAGGTGTTGTTTGCATTGAGAAAATGATGAAGTCATGCTTGCAGGAAGAAACAAAAAGACTATTTTGAGTGAAAGGGGACTTTAAATCAAATGCAACAACTCAAAACAGCCAAGATGGCTCCCCTTGTGTGTCGTTGTTACCCTTCATATGTCCTGGAGTCCTCAGCATCAGATCATGTTACATAATAAGGGGCAGAAGCTTAAATATTGTGGTCAAATCTCATTGCAGTGTTACTTTTTTGCAACTGAAATTGGTCCGAGCGTCTCCGGTAGTTTAATTGTTGCAGGATTCTCGCCTGTTCTTTTAGTGTCTTTTCTTGTTTTTCTTTCCTCAGTTTTCCTCCAAAACACAATCTTGCCATTTTAAAAGCTTTTAACGGCGCTCGGAGATGTCAGGGGAGCGTCGGCGCTCCACGGAACAACGCCTAGTTTGTCTCATTGTAATTCCTCACGGCCGACAGTACTGCCGAGTTCACAGAGAACTGTCAACCAGATTAATGAATTAGTTCACTGTGGCCACACACACACACACACACACACACACACACACAAAACAAACCCATCTCTTGTCATGAGGTTTGACTTTGTGGCAAACTACTTTCTGTTCTCTTTAAAAGCATTTAAATTCACATCCAGGAGTTTCTCGCCGGCGCATCGACCCGCGGAGGGAAACAGGAGGACGGCTGGTGAGCTGCAGTGTCACTTCGTATCAGGTTTCATCCATTTCATGCGGACCGCCTCGGATTCTGTTCACGGTGTGTGCTGTCAGCGGCAAATTGTCACACAGCACACTGCAATACACTGCAACCAGTTGCGTCGTAAAAAATGTTGCTCTAGAATCCCTCTGTTTCATATCTGCAAGACGGAGGTGATGCTTGATACTATATGCTGTGTTATGGTGTAGTATTACATTCTGTTTTTTTTAATATATCATAATCCAATATGGTGTCCAACAAGCTCAGCCTGGTCATATCCTTACACTTAAGAAGAAGAATCCTAATACACAAGTATGGAGCTACTTTACATTAACGGAATACTTTAATAATCTTCTTTCTTGCCACTCTCATGTGTGTGTGAGATACTTTTATCATGTCCATGAAGTCATATTAGGTTCTGTTTGTGTTTTGTCTTGTGTCTGTCTCATCTCATGGCTTCCTGTTTTATTTATCATCTCTCTCCTGCTATTCCAGGTAACCTGCTCCTTCCCCTGTGTGTGCTCCCACTGGTCTGACTGTCTGCCCTGCCCTGATGGTTTCCACCTGTTACCATCACCTTGTGTGTGTGTGTGTGCGTGTGTGCATCTAGTCTGTGTTTCTCTTTGTCCTGTGCCACTTTGTCTCTTCTTGTTAAGTCAGAGATCCTACAGCAGCCCATACCACATATCATGTTAAGTCATTTGTTTTTGATTTGGTTTGCTTGTGCCATACTCTTGCCTGATCTGGTATTGGTACTATTTGCCTTTTTCTATTGTCAGTTGTTTTCCTCAAGAGAGTATTTTTTTGTTTTTTGTTTTTCTTTGATGGAGCATATTTGTTGCAGTTTTTCTCTCAGTGATTCTTTCTTAGTTGTGTATCTTTCCTCAGAGTGATTTTCATTCAATACTTTGTCATTAAGAGATTGTTTTTTTTTTGTATTTCTCCCTCTGAGTCATGCATTTAGATTCAGGTCCTACTTCAGTCATGACAAGTTTAGATTAGCATAAAGATGAAAACAGGGAAAACAGCTAGCCTGAGGCCTAGTATGCACGAACATGGGTATTTTTTTTTACCTAACTGTTATGGCCCCCATTAAAAGACAATTTTTGTCAACACCAATTATTTTTTTGAAAAAAAATATGGCTGCCGAAACCCAACTTTTTTTAAAAAAACGTGCAGAAAAACACACAATTTCAAAAATAGCCAAGTTCAAGTAATGCACTCACTAACATCTCCAATGCTCAGGTGTTTTATTGAACAAAATGATGAGTCTTTAATCATCCATGAAGTTTGAAGGAAACCTCAGGAAGTCCTGCAGCCAATGGCTGCCAAGAACTCACGTAACTCCCCAGTGAACACGGGTACATAAGACCAGACCACATATATAAAACTGGGGAGCATAGGATCCTTTGTCATGTTCCCATTATAGTCACATACACACATACATGCCATATAACCTACAATCGTTTTAACTTTCCCTTTCCTCTCTCTCTGAAAACTAGAAAGACAACTAATTCTGTATGGTCATTCTTTTGTTTTCAATTGATGCATTCTTATTCGACCACTCGTATTCTAATAGTATATTTATCACTCCCGACAATCATTGTGTTGGTCAGTATTTGACCGATCTAAGTCGCCGTCATTGTTGAGTAAAAGACCAGCGTTTGATTGCAGTGTTGATGAGTCAAGATGTAAATCTGGTGTCACTCAGGTACCAAACGTACTATAGTCTTTAAAAGATTCTCTAAAGGTGCATGTAATAAACCCAAATCAATAGCTAGAGTTTGCATGTTCTCAATATGTGTGGATTTTCTTCAGGTTGTCCTGCTTCCTCCTACAGTCCAAAAACATATTTAGGTTCATTGGCGACTCTAAATTGGCTGTAGGTATGAGTGTGTGTGTGTGTAACCCCTTGGTAGACTGGCGATCTGCCTGCAGTGTATCCCTGCCTGTTGCTCCAGCAGACCCCCGTGAACCCGGCGAGTAATAAGTGGGTGTAGAAAATGGATGGACTGATAGTTATTGTCTCATTCATGGTGTGATGGTCCTTAACACTGGTCCGATCTTTGCCCTAGGTCATTTGCAATTTACATGATTATATCTATTGTATTTTTACTCCAGGCCTCTGTGAGAATGATGAAATATACATGTAAGTCTGTCTCTGCAACATTGATGCTGAGCCAAACACAGTTTACGGACTCCTCTCAGTTTCACAGCGCTCAGGAACCAATTACTACATCATTACAATAAACTTGAGGCCGCATGATAAAATCACATCAAATGAGAGGACCTGTTCTAACCACGGCCCTGACAACACTGACTACTAGTGCGGTTCAGTCAGAGATGGAGTAAAAGGTGGATGTCATGGTTTTATTGCAGGATTGAAGTCGCTGGGAGGCTACGGTTTACAGTGAGGGGTTTTCGCCATTAGGACCTCTTATAAAAAGAGTCACCTGATGGAGTTCAGGATGACTGATGGTGGTGAATCTAAAGAGCCAAACAGAGAGTGTCATGGTGCGCATGGACACAGTCAGCATTCAAACAAAAAGATAATGGTCGCACGGTTTTACATTCAGGCAACGGCCGCTCCACATTATGCGTTCCTCCACGTAACGACTTGCTGAATGTAAATGGTAGAGACAGCAGATGACAGTATGTAAAGCTGACAGAGAGTGTGCAAAAGTGTCATCACACACGCATTGAATTTTTTTTCAGCTTCCAGAAAAGAGGCAGATTTAGCTCCGGATTTAGCAAACTGTTCTGTCAGGGGTTTAGCTAAAATCCACACTGTGGACGGTTTTATCATCAGTCTCGGATGTTTAATCTATTGCGGTTATTTTGTGATGTAGTTTTTGTCATGAATTTTTTTGGGTGTAGCCAGTTTACTTCAAACAGCCCCGTCGTCTACCTCAAGACAGCTGAGTACGAAATGGTGGGTCACATTTTTATAGTGTAGTAGCCCCTCTGACTCCAGAGACATGGAATTAAACTTACAACAACCTCATTATTCCTCTTTGAGTGTAATGTCCATTGTAAAATATACAATATACAATATATCTACAGTTCATTACTAGTATTACACAAAGTCCAATAATATCCAGAATTATAACTGAACCTGCAGCCTTTTCAAATCAATTAAATGTATTTGGAGCTTATTATAAATGAATTCATGTCATGCTAATATCAATTGTGTTCCTTTAGTTATAAACATATTTCTAAACAAGTTTTATCGTCTGTATTTTCAGTCTCATTCTGCAATGCCCCTGTGCTGCATTACACCTAAGATTAGTAGTAGAGCAGCAGTACTTTATGAATCCTACATAGTGTCAGACAGACAATATGCCGCACATCACGGTGGCCTGAAATAAGAAAGGATGTCTTACTCTGTGAATGAAATTCCTGCGTCCTTGCGTCTCTCTCTCTCTCCTTCTTTCATCCCTGCCAGAATGAGCGAAGACGCGAGTAAGAGACTCGAGCGGCCCATGAGGGATTCCTGTAGAGGCTCCAGCAAGGTTACACACAGCAAGATAGCCTTCATGGAAGTCTTTTATCAGTCCGAGACATTCCTTTGTTGTGAATCTCTTAGTGATTGGATGCCATAGCTGACAGCCCGGGGCCTATGAGCTATTGCACCCAATTGGACAAAGCAGAATTTAAGAAAAACTACAAAGTTTAGCAGCAGATACAAGTTATTCCACTGGAATCGATAGAACGAGTGGATTTGCTTTGGAGGAAAATTAAATGAGACAAATTTGCTAAAAACCCTTAACAAGCTTGAGCTTTAGTTTCCTGCTTCAATAACTGTTTTATTAAACAAAATGACGTATAGTGGTAAACAAAATACTGAGGGGAAGTGAAGAAAAACAACTACATCATGAAGTAGTCGTGACCAGGGGTGGAAGTTACAGTGGAGCTGAGGAGAGATCCACTAGGCGGATCTTTAGAACATCATCCATTTTAGTGTCACATGTATAGAATTAGGTTTCTGTATAATAAGCTTCCTGGAATAAATGATTACAGTAAAAAATTGTTGCACTCATTGCATTTTTTTTTTCTGCATCTTGTGTGAATTTCTCTTATGACATGGAATATTATTGAGTATTAAAGGTACAGTGTGCAATTTCTGGCAGCACCCACTCCTTATGTAGATGACAATAAACCAGTTCTGCTTTAAATTATAAACCACACACTACACACACTACTCTCTGTTTTTGCACATTTTCCATCAATGCCACATTTCCTTGTGTTCAGACAGAACACGCCGCCATTCGACGGGCAAAACGCACATTTTCAAGGCGATTGTGCAATTTGCCATCAAACTTTAACAATATAAGGGCCACAGGTGAGATTTTGATTTGGAGAATGTGTGTCTGTGATGTTGATTTGATCCCATGGCCAGACAGGAACTCAATTTATGCAGCCTAGTTTTTTTTTTTACTTTATATTTGTCTTTCTTTTTTGTCGACTGTGCTGGCCTATGGGTGACAAGGAGGTGCAGTACTAGTTCCCTCACAGCAATAAGGTTGGAGGTTCAAGGTCTTGGGGTGGGACCTTTCTGTGGAAGTTTGCATGTCCTCTCTGTGTCTGTTCAGGTTCTCTCCGAGTTCTTCAGCTTCCTCCCACAGTCCAAAAAGATCCCTACCTCCTGCAGTTTTAAGTATGCTTAAAACCACTGAGATTGAGGATTAAATAAGAACAGAAAATGGATCTACTGGTCTATTGTTTGTTCTGTGCAATCCATTTACCCATCTGCTTGTGTTTGCTGTGATATTCTTCTATTTTTGTGCATACTTTAAAAATGATGGATATAGTAAAAGTAAAATGTTTTTCACAGTAACCCTGCAACTGACCACGCACATCCCTGTGTGCACAAGCATGTGACGTTTTGTTTAGTAGCACGCCGGAAAACACGGCTCCACTGATGGCCATGGTGTAATTCAAACCCTGGTACAGACCCTCAGCATACAGAATAAAAATCCATTTTTGTCCGCATGTTCTACTGTCATTATGTGTATTCAAATCAAAGGGACACAGTGGCTAATTTGAATAGACATGGTTTCCTTGCTTGTTTTCTTGGTTTTTCAGTTGTTTGAGCCAAAAATGTGTGCACGCAAGATTAATTAAAATGCAGCGTTTCTCTTGGCTGCGCTGCATTTACGTCTGTTGGAGTTTCTGTGGAGTGTCTCTGCCTCTTTTTTGATGGATTTCACCAGGACTTTAGCCTGGGTATACCCATCCTTCATTGCATGTGTGTGGGCGCAGCGAGACAATGACGAAACACAGAAGCGACTTTGTTGCTGTGGATCCAACATGGCGGCAGACAAGAACGTTTACATTTCAGTGCAGCCTTAGAAAGTGTCAAGTTTAAATTTTCAAAACAGATCAAAGGTTCGAAGCCTTGAGCATGTCCTCCCTATGTGTGCTTGAATTTTCTCCCAATAATATGCTATGCATACGCAAGCATGAAATCTCCAATGTGATTGTTCGATGTGATGTCACAGAAGAATATACTAGCACACACACCTAAAAAATGCAAGGTGGTTTTAATTTTTATAGTTTTTTTAATGAATATTATTATTATTTTTTTTGCTGGATGTATTTTTTCTTTAGATCCAATGTGCACTGTGTCAATACAGCTGTAGTGCCCGACCACTACAGCATAAAAAGAGGCCATCCTGGGTGGCATTTTACAGTTTGAAAAGCACTACAGTTGCCTGTGAAAACCTGAGGACAAACAGCCAGCACAGGTATTAAAATAAGCATAAAAAGCATCTGGAACAAAGATGTATTTTTTACACCGTCCAAGGGTCTTTCTTTCTCACTCTCCCCCTCTATATAGGTATATATTTTCCTTTCTTTTTCTTATATTTTCCCTCGCTCCAACCCCACCGCACCTCCAACATTTTTTTCCCTTCAAATGGTGATGCGTTTTAGCACCAGTGGAAAAATACAGTTAGTTGCCCTGCGGATGTTGTTTGTGCCTCGCGCCCCATAGGACGGTTGGTCGTATTGTGCACGCACAGACACACAAACACACACACACACACACACATCCAGGTACCCACAGATTCCGCTCATGGCAGGCCTCGTCGCCTGTGTGACATGGCACGGGGAATATGAAAAGTGGAGGAAAGGGCGAGGGAGGCGGACATGAATAGACGAGGAAGGGTGTCGGAGAGGCTGCAAAGAGCCAGGAGCAGAGAGCGAGTGAACGGGGAGGATGGCGGCGGCTGAGGGAAACAGATGGAGGGAAATCTGAGGAGGAGAAATGGAGAGGGAATGCTGAAGGCAGAGGGAGGCATGCAGAAGACGGCGAGAGTGTGGGGGGGGTTGGGGGGTGGGGTGTGGGGTGGGTGCAGGCGAGATCTTGCATGCCAAAATCAATGAGAGGCTGCTTGTGTCGGGTTATGTGCAAGCGGAGAGAAAACAGAAATACACGCCTAAAAATACCCCGCGACTACGATCGACAGCGAGCGAGCGGCGAACAAAGGGGGTGGGAAATCCATAATACATGATGGCGATGATATTGTATAGGTGAGGGGGGGTGTAGCCGGGCCGTCTGCCAGGCAAGGCGGTGCACGCAGCGTGCGTACATGCATATGTATGATGCCTCCATGGCAGTGATAATGATGACGATGATACATACACACCTGCTCGCAGCGCGTCAGTCTGTCTGTTACATCCGTCAGTCTGGAGCCGCTCAGGTGAGCCTCTGAGTGGGGTTACCATAGAAACCACGGGTGTCCCAACTGTAGGTGGTCGGTGACTGACAGCAAGACTGGCTGGCACATACACTGATTTTCATGTGAAAAGCGCGATAGACAGGTGGCAGCCAGGGAGAAAATAAATCTATACATCAGAGGAGCGGTTTGAGCTTCAGGAGGGAAAATCAATTCAAAATTTTGTTATGTCCTTTAACAATTTCTGCCAAAGACTCTCTAAATTAAAGTAAAGTGTATAGTAAGTAAATTAAGCTGATGTTGACCTAGGAGAGATTGTTTGGAGTTTACCATTTCCAACCACAAGCATGTTTTTTGGTTAAAAAATGTAATCACAATCGTCCCTTGACCTTAACTACATGGTTACTATAACAAAGAAGTAATCATTTAAGTAGCTGTCCCAGTAGTCCCTAGGACTAACTAATTGTTTTTTGTGCCTAAGCCTAATCAGACCTTAACGCATTTAAGACCACTGCAATGACAAGTCAATAACAGAAGAGATTTCCAAGTGTTTACTGTCATATACGTCATTGATGATCTTACCTTGCAATGTCAGATTTTTAATGGACAAAGGTCCAAAACCTGAGATGAAGTTAATAGAAATGCCCCCTACAAGTAAAAAGCTGGGGCTCCATCCTGTTCTTGAATGCTTCGCAATCCTATTACAGGAGTTTGTTTCATGCTTTGTTGACGTAGCGTCCCAAGTGTCTGGAAGTCGGCCGTGACAGTAGTCTGAAGGCCCATTATCCTGAAACTCCAATAGTTTGAAAAATGTCCCATTGGACCAAAAGCCCATTAGCCTGACAGTCCGTTTTCCTGGAAAAAAACAAACGGAAAAAAAACCACCCATTGCTTAATGAAAAATATGCACTTTGGGGTTTAGTGACTGTCCATGTGTGATGATTGTGGTAAAAGTCTGGTCTTAGGTTTAGGCAAAAAAAACATCCCTGGTTAGGATAAGGGAAAGCTCACGATGTTGATATGATGCGTTATTTCTCCAGAGGAAAAAAATGGAGCTGCGAAAATGTCCGGTATAAGATACATTTGAATAGTAAATCAAATGCAAATATATTCTAGTGGAGCCCCAGATTCAAAATATAGACCTGTAAATGTGCATAATAGGTCTCGTTTAACCACAGCATTGTCACATCATCAAACATTATCATTTTTTCACAGTCATTTGAAACAGTTTTGGAAGGCACAGAACAAATTATGGCGCAGACTGCTGATAGGGGAGTCAGACCGGAAAGCGACCCTGTGTCATTCTGGACCAACAACATATGTTGTTGTTGAAATTGTATGGCTTGTTGCAACATTCACAGTCAGCGCGTTGGTTTATTGCCAGCCACTGCCAGGATGTGTCATAAAAACCAATGCAACCTGGAAAGGATCACTTCTTTTCCAATATTGACAGGAGAGAGCGATTACAGCAACCAATGACTGTTTTACTGTAAATATATGGTATATGAGACAGTAGTTTATTTTTGTCTCTTTTAGGGTGACAGCATCATGATTACTTTGGTCAGCGTAATAAAAGTCCCCCAGAATGCCTCTGACTTGAAAACATCATAACCTATCCTCCAGTTACTGATGTTAGGCAAAGAACTGTACTTTTGTATTCCTTCATCAGAATTTTAGGACAAGCAATAATAAAATATTAGGCATTTACAGGAAATGTAATTGAACAGTTTAAAAAAATACATAAAACGAAGAGAAAAGCAAAAACACTATTCATAGTATCTTAGGCAATGTTTCATGGCTAAAAGTTTTGGTGGTTGAGTGTAATTTGGACTCATGAGTTCTGGTTGCAATAAAAAATCTCATACCTATTTTGGGTGACCATGAACTGAACATACTGTATTTTCTCCTTGATGAAAGTTACCATGAATGCATTCATTCTGGTGGATGAATGGCACTCTCTCATTGTATAACTTCATTTGAGAGTGTGCTAGTTTTCATTAGATCCTTCCAGGTAAAAACACAGCTAAAATTCACAATAAACAGACCTTAATATATAGCTAAAAACCACCTGATCTGGCAACAGCTGTCATACCTGTCACACTAACAAATACGTTATCAAAACACAGAGCAACAGCCAGGAGCATGGAGGAAGGCAGCACCACCGCATATCACTAGAATTCAAAGAAATATCACTAGAATTTAAAAAAACGTCAGTACTGAATTGAATTGATAGTAACCAGTGTTAGGGAAATGCCAGCATTTAGAAGGCTGTCACATCAATACTAAACTCTGGTTGAATCAGGATAAAAAAACAGCTAATGTTAGAGCTACATTTTAATATTTATTTTAAAATTGCTGCATCAAGTGTAAATTAGGCAACGAGTGCATGAGCGTCAAACGTGTGAGGTTACTTGAAGTCTACAGCAACAAGGTGTCTGTTGCCACGGGTCAATGTGATTTTCGATGTCAAGATTAGACTTCCTCAAGCTTCTCCTGATGGATTCTGAGAGGTGTGAGCTGATGACACCCGGTGAAACTCTGAACTGCAGAACAGACCAGTCCAGACTCTGCGACTCCCCGCTGACTGCACGGCAGCAGAAAACAAGTATTACCTTCTGTTTTCATGTTACAATACACAGTAATGAAAACGGGTAATGTCCTAAAGAAAACACATCAATATGAGATTGTTTTGTCTTGGATGTGCAGTATTTGCTTAGCACATGAACTCATAAGAAGAAGGAACAGACAACAACAGGAATACATAAGTTTGCTTGGTTGTTATCCGACAGCCTGCTGCCGCTTGCAGATTTAATCAAGGTCACCAGTGGATCTGGTATGTGTAACAGTGATTTGACACGTCAATTTGGAGATTGCAGATGGAACACATACCTGCCTCTTTCGGATGGCTGAACAGGAAGTTAATAAGCTGGAAGGGGAAGGTTTTTATGCTGCATATGGAAGCAGCATGCAGGAAAAGAGTCACACATTAATCTTTACTCTGCCTTCCTCACATCACCCTGATGATCAGAATGATTTGTCTAAGTGGAAAAGACTAGCCAAAACAACTTTAGCACTTTTAGTCTTTATAATAGTGGATCGCTTGACTGGCAGTGAAATGCACAGGTGATCACATCTGAAATCTTTGGTACTTTGAGCTCATTGTTTTTATTCATTCCCTCTGCTCCCATCAACATCATGACTTAGCTGTTGTTGTTTTTTCATGAATAAACCCACTGCACACTACCTGCCCAACACCAAATCAATGACAAAGCCAGTGACTAGCTACGCATTTAAAAAGAGAGATATGTTTTCTTAGGAAACCAAACCAGACCTTAAAGGAGACTGACTGTATAAACATGGACGTAATGGAGCCAGTTGAAGCCTAGATTTTCAAGTCGTGCTAACAGGGCAGGAATTTTAATCAATTAATCTCATTAACATAATAACATCAAGGAATAGCACCCTATGACGGTGTTGTTACAGTAAATCTTTAACGATGAACATGTTAGAACTACAGGTCTGGAAAAAACTCAGTTTGTTCTTTAAACCAAACTATATAGCACAGAAAATATATCCAAAATGACCAATACAATTAAATGCCTGAAATTGGTGACTGTGACGATAATGAAAAAAATATATATTGACTTATAGAAAACCTCAGTGCTTCGCCTTCCGGTGGACCCTATGGGACTCCATATCCTAGAGAAATGTGAACCTTTGTCAATGGCAAGAGACAAATAACATTTTGTTTATTGTGCAATGAATCTACCCATATGGGTTCCATTTAGACATTTGCAAAAATGGCCCGAGCACCAAAATGCACCTGTATTTGTTAAGTTCTCACCAGTGCAGGAGTCAATTTCACGCCTGATGCTGTGCTATTTAGAGCGGAGCAATCAGTAAGATGCGCTGGACAGATGGCTGAGAGGAAGGTGCAGAACATGGCCAAGAAACTATAGACAATGTGAAAGAGTGTTTGCTGTGTATGTACAAGAGGAGAGAGGTTATAAAGTTTAAGCCTTTTAATTTTAAGTGCACTTCATCAGAGCCTCTAGAACAATATTTCAGAAGTTGGAAGTTGAATTATTCTTCTTCAAGCAAGTTTTTTTCTGTCCTGTTTATAACTACACAATTTTTCTTGCTTATAAATGTCACACAGAAGTGTGTGAGTTTATCCTTTATATGATCTGTTGTGTATTTTACGCCTGAAGTGCCACAGTGGTGATGAGGGGAAAAACATGTTTTTATTTCAGAACACTGTAAATCATCCACTTTATCATAAACATTGAAGCCAGCAGTGTTATTCATGCTTGTGCCATAAATATTGCATGAGCGTCTTTCAATTTTAAAAGATGTAATCCAACTTATATCTCAAATCATAGCCTGCTCAACATTTGATTACCTCACCCGGAGCGCAGAGGAGGGGATCAGTAGCAGCGCAGCACTGTTGAAAACAGGATGTCAGGATTCTGGAAATAATGTTACATATCACTTGAAGAAGTCAGACAATATACAGTGAAAAAAAGTTTGATTCTGAGCTGAACTTTTAGCTGCCTGGTTGCAGGTTACAGTGCATGACATGGCTTGCAATGACTTTTAAAGGGGATGGGAAAGTGGGCCATGCATTGACACCATGCCTTTGCTTCATCTAAAAAGGACCCGTAATGTGTGTCAATTTAAAAGATCATTTTAAAAGTCAAGAAACTCACAGTTTTTGTTTGTTGAGGTGATTGTTCACATTTGGGAAAATTCACCCATTGTGATGATTTCCATAGTCTTACAGTAACAGGTGTGTTACCTTTGTTTGTTATTATTATTATATATATAACTATTTCCAGACCAGTGGAAAGAGCTCAGAGCAGTGCTGCTCAGCTACTACCACACGGCTAAGGGTATTTTTTGGTTTCCCTTATCAAACTCAAATAATGCAACAATCCCGCTACTCCCAAATGCTGCGGATTGAGTTGTGACCTGCACATTTACTACGCTATGGTATAGTAATGTTATGAGGCAGAACTGGTTTCAAGGTAAATATAAAGCTGGACTTCACACTCCACACCTGGCTGCTTGTGTGATTGAAAGCACACGTTTATGTGGTGAATATGCAGGTCATACCTCGTCAACAACAGTGTTTGGGAATTGTTGGACTGTGTATTTGCTGAGTTTGATGAAGGAAACCGAAAAATACCATTAGCCATGTAGTAGTAGATGAGCAGCTCATGGCTCTACTCTACTGGTCTGGAAACATCTTGTATCAACAAAAAAATGTAAAGCACCTATTGCTATGACTATGGTAAACCTCACACTGGGCAAATTTTCAAAAATGTCGAACTATCCCTTTAGAGCTTTTTAATAAATACTACACTATTACTACATTAATTGTTAATTAGGTAAAAGGGTGTTTAATAAAGCAGCATGGAAATTAAGTTGAATAATCTGAATGTGCCTTTAAGGCCAAATGTGTGGTGACTGTGGGAGAAACATCCAGGAAATTTCAGCTTTGCAAGGAAGGCAGGCCTATTGTTGAGAGCAGCTCTGCCTCAGAGGAACGCCTGTCTGAAATTACAGTCTGCTCGCTGTCACTACTGTATAGGCCAGCGCGTATGCATGTGGCTATTCAAACATGCAGCGAGGCTTTGCTGCCGTGCACAATTAACCTTCCCAGAGAGCCATGCAGAGTGACACGCAAACCTGTTGACAGAGAGTGTTTAAGGCTAAATACTGGGGCTGAAAAAAGCACCCTCGGCACACAATGTGTTTGTGTGTGTGTGTGTGTGTGTGTTGTGTGTGTGTGTGTGTGTGTGTGTACACCAGACTTTATTAATTCGCTGTGCCAATGAGTCAGTGTCCATATTTAATAGCTGTGTGGTTTTGTATGTCACAACCCCCGACAGTGCAAGTATTGAGCTGTGATTCAGACAAGGGCGACAATCCAGCAAGCGAACAAGAGCGAGAGAGAGAGAGAGAGAGGTAGAAAAATACCCACCCACCATCACCAATACACACATACACACACACACATGCACACAAGTTCGGATGCAGAGGTAAATGCACTGGCAGACACACGCACACACACACACACATGCATGTACACAGACAGACATAAAGGCTCGTGCACACGCGATCAGATGAATCATCCCTTTAAACTGCAGGCAGTAGCCTGGTATCTGGGCAGATGCTCACTGGACTGTGAGAATTTCCAGTCTAAACAAACAATGAGACATGGTGAGGATGCTGCTCGACACTTAGCAGTTTGAGCCCAGTTGGGCTCTCTACACACACACACACACACACACACACTCACAGCCTGATACGCATTGATATGCATATAATATGAACCCCAGGGGGAGTACTTGTTGCCAAGGTAACAACTAATGGGGATGCAAATAAATAAGCCTCAGTAAGAGTTAAGAAAGGCTTTCGGTTAATAGGTTTCTTGGAAATGATTAATGAAAAATGTACCTATATTATTCCTATATTTATAAATCTAATTTTCCCCCCAAAAATATGGAGGTAAGGTATTTGTTAAATTGATCACTAAAATGTCTGAATGGTGACCCACAACGAGTATATATTATTAACCGCAATTTCACAGTTGCACAAGCATTGTGTGGCCATTGTTTTTTGCTAATTCATTCAATACATGTATGATGCATGCAACTGCCATATATATATATATATATATATATATATATAATTTTTCAATTCAGGAATATTCTTTGGAATAGTGATTATTTATAAATGTTAACTAAATAACATTAAAAAAAAAAAAACTAAATACAGTGAGTTTCAAAGACTAGTGAATGATGATGCTGGAATATACAGATCTGATTGAATTGGAAGATGAATGTTTAATATTTAATAGACTCAAGATTAAACAGAGAACATTCTCTGGAGAATATTATGAAAAGATTATGTGATCTGAGGTTTATGGCCATCAACATTGCCCTGTAATTATTGCATCAATGTTATATATATTCATTTTAAGGAGGGATTGATTATGATGTTTTGTATGTAGTATAGTAATAGTATTTGAAGTGAAGTATCGGTATTTTGATGAATCTGTGAGGTGAAAATATTATGTAGGAACTATTTTGAGTGAAAAACATGAGCAAATTAAAATGATTTGTCAATAATATCCCCTTACTGACACTTTGTGTGAAGAGAAGATCCTTTGCAGAATAACTCTAAAATCTCATGCATCTCACAAGGCCTTGACAAAGCACCTAAACAGCATTTCTTATGAGGAATATTTGATTAAATTACTTGTTGTTGCCAGTTCCCCTTTTCTTGACCTCATGTTTTTCATGTTGATTCTTTGCCAACTCCTCATTAGATTCAGAGAATGATTCTGTTGGAACCAAAGTCCAGAAACATATATCAGTCTTTTCAATTTAAAAGACAAACAACAGAGGATTCTCTGCTGCATGCAGATGTTTCCTTCCAGCTTTTAATCAGACGCTCCTTCCTTTTGTGTATATGCAGGATTTTATTTGTGACCTATTTTCTTCTGTTTTTCTTATTGTTGTATTACATGCTGAATATGTTTCAGTATTTGTTTTAAATATGATCTGCATCAGTGATTCTCAATCAGTGGCCAGAGTAGTTTCAAGGGTCACAAGATAAATCTGAAGGGTCGCAAGATAATTAACAAGAAAGAAGAAAAAGAAAAAAATACATTTTTTTGCTGCATTAAATTGGTCTTATTCAGAAGCCTCTTGTTCTGTTGAAATGCTGGATAGCTTCTCTCTTCTGGCTCTGAAAATGCTGGTCAGCAATCAGTGTCAGAGGTTTGGAAGCACTGATGGTGGAATTGTGTATTTTGTGCCTATATTTTTATAAAACATATAAACACATACTCACACGCACGCACACACACACATACACACACACACACACACACACACACACACACACACACACACACACACACACACACACACACACACACAGCATCTGCTGTCAAGCTTGAGTTAATCAGAATGTGGAGGATTTTTTTTCCTTGCAAAAACAGACTGGTTTATACCCATTGAATACATACATGCACACACACAGACTTGCATGTCCACACACACACACACACACACACACACACACACACACATACACAGCCCTCCCCCCGCTGTGAGTGTTGACCCTGCAGATGTAGGTCTGGTCTGATGTGCTGAGCTTTGGCCTCATTGCCTTGTCTGCACATCACTATGTCAGATCCACATCAAACACACTGACACACACTGACACACACTGACACACACACACGCACACACACACACACACACCAATACGAGCCAGAAACACAGCATACAGCATAAACACACATTTAACATGCTTCAGAACATCCTCAAATAATGTGAATGCATCTATGTGTGTGTGCATCAAATACAGTAGACAAGTGTGTGTACTGCATCTGTGTGTGTGTGTGTGTGTGTGTGTGTGTGTGTGTGTTCCTGCCAGGCCTGCACTAATAGTCTTAATGCTTCCTGAGGAGTTGCCCAGAGCTGCATTAGCCTCTGGATGGGCCATTGATTTGACGCAAAGAGCTTCAGCCCTCCACCCTCCCCAACACACACACACACACACACACACACACACACACACACACACACACACACACACACACACACACACACACACACACTCACACTCCACCCATCCAGCCCCTTAAAGCTCTATATGGCCAAGGCTTCCTGTCTCGCGCCCACAGGGTTATCTCCCCAATGCAATTAAGGTGCTTTAAAAGTGCATTTTCAGGAAGAAGAAGCATGGGGGTAATGAGGGAGAGTGCTGGCTGGACAGTAACGCGGCTGAGTGCGATGGGAAGCCCCCGCTGCTCGCCAAGAACCCGGCCAGACGCTGAGATGGATAGACACACCCCGACCAAGAGAAGGGGGAGAGGAAATGGATGCATTACTAGAGGGGGGAAATGTGTACGTGTGTGCCTGTAATATTAGAAGGGTGTGGGTGTGTGCGCGCGTGTGTGGGGGGGGTTGCATTAAAGGAGAATATTTTTTTCCGCTACAGTAGGCACACCTTGATCATTGTTGATGTGTCAATCAATATTCAATTCAAAGTTGATTATATCATTCAACTAATAAGGTTAGATCAGTCCGTCAGATGTCATATTGCATTCCACGTTGTTCTTTTTCTCTGCAGGGAAAATAGCTGCATTGTTCTTCTTAGCCAATAACTCAGATTACAGCTTGAGGGTTCCTGCAGTGGCGTCTGAGTGAGCGAATACACAGAGTGGAGCGTGGAAACAATAGCCGCGATTTTTACCTCACAAATATAGTAAGAGCAGGTATCCAGCAAATTAGTATCTTCGTCATTGAGTAGTTCATTATTTTTTGTGTTTTATTTCATCGGAAAATAGTAGAAAATGGCCGTCACAGTTTTATTCAAGAGTCCTTGGTGTCAACTTCACATTAATATATATTTTTTTTTTGCCTGAGTATCCGTTCAAAACCCAAACAGAAGAATTTAATGATCAGAACTGAACGAAAGCCTCACATTTCGTACATTTAAGAAGTTGTGATCAGCTAATGCTCGAATCCATTTAACTAACTCAGCTTTGTACATTTTTTTTATTGTTGTTTCCAACAAAAGAAAGACAGAAACACTTAGTTTGAATATTTGCATGAATAATTTATTAAGAGAAGAGACGAAGATGCCTGTGTAGGTGTATTCAAAAACCAAACCCTGAGCCAGAGGAGAAAAGAGCGAGATGATGAGCGATTCAAGGATCTGATTAGTGATTGATCGAATTCTCTCTAATGTCCAGCAGGGAATGACTTGACCGGCTTCAAAAGGAACTCCAATTGTCTTCAAAGAATATTCTCACCACCCATCGCCCATTATATGACGACAGGTTAGCCTTTATTTTCTGTTCGTCTCAGTCCAAACAGTAGCATTGGTCTTTGGTTTGTTGTTTGTTTGTTTAAATGCTAATAAAGCTAAAATATATTTTTAAAAAAGAAACCTAAATTGTCTGTTAGGACAGGAGGTTTTATTGAGCTGCCACTGTTGATAATTGTCCCACCTATAGATTCAGCATATGCATTTGTTATCTGTTTTGTTAAAGATTAATGACAAAATTACCCCACTTATCACTTGATTTATTACCTCAGTAAACACGTTTCTAATGTGTTTATGGTCTCAATCGCTATTTTCAAGCCACCTAATAAATTACGGCCACAATTAGGTAAAAAAAAGACCAAATAGAGAATCAATCAGGGTGCCTTAAAGTGTGGCTGTGTTGTGATAGGCAAGTAGCTGTTGGTACTTCACAGCATGTTAAGCATGTTAGCTTATGTTAACTGGACATGTTAGCCTTGTTCAGCTGTGGTTACCTAAAGACCCTCTAAGGAATCACCTGTTCAGTTTTTCGGGTGAGTAAATTTTGTTTTAACTGATTTTTATTCCTGTTTATAGCTAGCTAATATTAGCATCAGCGCTATTAAAGTGAATGCACTGTGCCAACTAAGCTAGCAGCGAACTTTAGGTCCAGCTTTTTTTTGTAACCTCTGGCTCCAAAAATCCAAGATGGAAGTCAAAATGCCTAAAACAAGGATCAGTCAAACAGTGGGTGACATCCCAGTGGTTACTTTAATTATTTTAACACAGTCAGGAAACAGTTAGTGGTTCAGGAAACTGCCCTGAAGGCTAATACCATGCCAATAGTATCATGATTTTTCAAGTTAACAAGTTGGCAAAGGTCCTAACACACTTATAATTACCTGTCAATCCCACCTCATACCTTTATCCTTTTCTTTAATTGATACCTATTTTAACTAAATTCCTGTTGCTCAACTAATCAATTTCCCCAACCATTTATACGGCTCTGGTGAATGCATTTAAATAATTTCGACCGGAGTTCACTTGAAGCGATGATGGGTTTATCTCTGTCATAATATGGGTTTTCCAGTGGAAGCGGGGCCCGGTAAAGTGGTGCGCCTGCTTGTGCTCTACAGTAAGCCATTTCCCTGTCCAGATGATTTAGGCACATTAGGGTTAATGGGCTAATTACTGCAGCTGCTCCCTCTCTCTCTCTCTCTCTCTCTCTCTCTGCATGTTATGCAATATCTGGGAGGATACAGACAATTGGGTTTCAGCATCTGACACTGACGGAGTATGTCTGTCCGACTGCTTCCCTGCTGCCCTAAGCAGGAACACACACACACACACCACATAGCGTTATTGGGCCCGAGCACGTTCTAAAAACTATGGGAGCAATAAAAACTCCGCTGTTCGGCTCCCCCGCGCGAGGAGAGGGCTCCATCAGTCTGCGTCTTACACGATTTAGCTCGCCTCGAGGCAAGACGAAAGACCGCGCCCGGCGACCGGGAGACGGGCACGCTGAAGGAAAAATTGAAAACAAGAGGCCGAACTGAGGAAGATAACCTTTCAGAATGATGCGCAAATTGCCGCTTTAAAGTTACGAGCAAAAGAGGGGCGATAAAGAAAAGAAAGGGAGAGGTGAGGGCAACAGAGAGAGAAATGAGACAGACACAGCTGATGTCCCCAGGCTCAAAGTGAGTCATAATAGCTTTTCGGGCAGAGGGGGGCGGGGGTGTCTTAGCAGACAATGGCGGGAATGATGCCGCCACGAAAAAACTTTGCACGAGGTCAAACGAGCGGAGAGGAGCGGAGAGGAAAAGGAAGGAGGGGGGGGGGAAGAAATAAGGCTGGAGACGGTGGCGAGGAGGAGGTGAAGCTAACCCACTATAAGCTAATGAAGTGGGAGTACTCCTCTACCCAGCCTGCCTCTGGTGCTGCTCTGCTGCTCGCGCTCAAACCGCTCTCTTTCTGGAAATCAATAGCCCCATAATTTCACCCAAATAGCCACCCCGGCTGCTGTGAAATGGCGACAAATCACGGGTGCGGCGGTGGCGGCGGCTCGGCCCCACGAAGGAGCCAGATATTCTATTTATCTCCCCGCAGATCAACCTGAACGCAAACTGTGAATGAGATTTGTGAGAAAAGAGAGGAGATCTGTGAGATGGAGACGGAGGCGGCGGCGATGGCGGTGACGGGGGCGGTGATGGGGGGCGGGTGAAGCTGGAGAGAGAGGTAGCATATATTTAAACAGGATTAACAGGCAACGGAGGCAATGAGGCGTTTTATACCAGCTGGCTTTGAAGCGAAGCAATGCCGTTTTGATTGCATTGTTAGGGCTTTGTCTGAGGTCCAGGCGTGTCTCTTCCTCACCGCAGAACGGCGATGTCGCAGCATGTTTTTATTTATTTATTTTTTTGTTTTTTTGCACATTTGAAAAAAAAAAGTCCTCAGTGGAGCATTTCTTCACACAAATGCTCCATTTGAGATTTTATGAACAAAGAAAAAAAAAGCAGAGGATTTCTCTTCTGACACATTGAGATGGTGGACAACCGCCTTAATGGCGCCAAAGCAGAATCAATTCTTGGCCTTTTTCTTTTTCTTTTGGCCCGTAAATGTGAAGTTTTCATCCATACCCTCGGGATTGCCTTACCCCGCCTTATTAGCATCTAGATCACATTAGGAGCTGTTACAGTGACCATAACATGCAGCGGGAAACAGGCCAATATGTCAGCAGCCGTGTTGCTGCTGTAATAAGGGGAGGAAGTGGCAGTCTGGGGGTCATTACGGAGCGTAAACCTGATATAGCTGTTGGAAGGCAGACACACCTCATGGGGTCAGATATAAAACGGTGCACAAATTCACACACATGCAAGCACCGGGCTCGGCGTAAGGACGTGGCAGCTAATATAAAAGCATCTATACCTCCGAGAGCCTGGTAGCTTTATAGGATTCACTGTGGCTGACAGATTGCTTTATTCTCCGAAATTAGTCTTGTCATGTGCAGCACTGCGACCCCCCAACCCGCCCTCACCACACACACACACACACACACACACACGCCCGGCTGCTCCTCCCCAGATATTACGGCCATGATTACAATCTTTCATATCAAACCATCAAACCAGTTGACTATTATTTAGTCTGGGTAAGAGTGGAGGAAATTTGTATTTATGTTGGACGCCGCCCCATCAGCTTGACACGGTGCGTGTTCAGCCAGGCAGGTTAAATACCAAATTACATAGCCGACAGTATGAGACAGCGGTGATGTATTCAGACAAGTAAAAAATGTGGTGAAAGGATGATTTAATGTTTGTTTGACTTTTCTTATTTAAATGCTATGATTTTTAGGTTTAAGATCAGTGGGCTACACCCCAGGTTGCTGCTGATACAGTAGGAATAATATAATATAATATAATATAATATAAGGTTCAGAGATTTGTTCAAAAAGACACAATATATTAACCAGTGGAAGCAAACACAACCTGAAACACTGATCTTTCACATGATGAATTGGCCTTACAAGCTTTTGTCTCCTGTGACATGTCTTGGCAATTCACATCCTGAGAAGGATTAACTTCAGAAAAAGTTCTAACTCAATAAACCTAAATTACATTTTTTTTTACATTGTCATTGTCTAAGAGAGAAACCTCTACAAAGCGGAGGCGAACTGCCTCAGCTTTATCCTCTGTATCATTATGATGCAATGCCCCTCACGTTACATATTGTCATTTGATAGATTTTTCATTCTAATAATATTGATTATACCTTCTTTATTCAAGCAGTTTTAATTACTTAAAAACACTCAAGTATAACTGGTAGCAGATTACAAAATCACCTTCCTTTGCTTAAAACACCACGATATAGTCAGAAATCTAGACCTCAAAGTTAATGTAAAACTCATCGTTTCAGTCTTACCACCAGCTACACGATGATTTCACTGCTGCCTCCTTCTTTCCTCCTCTAACCTCTGTCCATCTAGTCTGACATTGTGCATTCTGAAAGGTAATGTACGCCGAGCTATTTTTTTTTGTTTTTTATTTTTTTTCCCCTCCATGCGGTGAAATATTCATATATGCAAGCATGCCTGCGCCACAGCGTTTTACACCTACACAGAGCCCTGTGACGGGCAGGCAGCCTGTTACACAATGAGAGGCTTCTCCCCGGAGAGGTCTGCTAAAGACTGGGAGTTAAATCTAAAATGGCTCACTGTTAAGGAGGAAGGCTTGTTTTGTTACAGCTGCAGATGAGGAGGAAGTGATTGAAGGCTGCAGAGGGGGGGGCGAGGAGGGCGGGAGCGAAGAAGAGGAGGGACGGGAGGATTGGAGGATGATGAATACAACAAAGGCGCCGTGGTTTAGGTTATGATGAAGTGTCAGAACTGCACAATAACGCGCAGATTATTCTCTCTCTTCAGGTTCACGCCGCGCGCCGTCAGCCAATGAATTTTAAGTTATCAGTCTTGGAAAATTTTTCTGCTGTCTCTCTCTTTTTTTTTAGTGAGATGGATAATGTGAGGCTCTGTGGGATCTGAATTCTGCTGCAGTGGGAACGGGTTAGAAGCCGTGCCACCACAGTTCACCACCAGGAATCATCCCAGATTATAACTACACAGGTTTTTTTTATTTTTAAATAAAAAAGAGACAAAGCACTTGTCACATATCGGGAGTTGAAAGTATAAGAAAGAATATACTGTACCTGCAGATTTCCTGGAACATGCCCTTCAGTGATTTAAGGTATTTTAGATATTTTAATGAGACATATAAATGATAATATCATGCACAGAAATCATTTCCTTATAAAGAAGTTCATGAGTTCATGAATAAATGTTAAAAAAATATTACCACGTATATACTATAGGTTACGTAGATTAAAGTGTGAGTGGAGGATGTTAAACCCTTTTTTTTTAAGATTTTCTGTAATGAACTAGTAAATCAAAGACCAAAAACACAGACATCCACAGTGTTTATCTGCCTGGGATCTTCTCTGCAACTTCCATCCACTCCATCTGGATCATTACATCACATTAACGCCATGTTTTAAAGCCATTACATTATTTCAACAATTCCGAAATGTGTGGACTTCTGAGGCTCCATATTCCTCAAGTGTAACCAAAAGCCGGCGAATCAGAATGTCCCATCAGAAGAATCCAGAGCTGAGGCAGCAGTGCTGTCTTTGCTCGGGTTTGTGCAGAATGGGAACTTGATGTCTCATTTATGCTGTTTTTCAAGCCATTACTGGACCAATTTAAGAAAAAAAAATCAGTTTCAGAACATTTGTCCTTCTGATGCACCATTCTCTTAACAGTAAGTAAGTCATGTTGCAAGGGATTTTACAGAAAATGTGACTTTAATAATTTAAGCCAGGCCTGCTGGCAGCTGCATCATGTTCAGGAAGCAAAAAATGCTCCTGTGTCACCAGAATGACCACTAGATTTGTCCTGAATGTGCACTAAGACATGTGCATTCAGGGAAATAAGCTCTGGGCCGAGGCCAGCGGGTGAAGGAATTCACTCCCGGTGGAGCCTCTTAACTTCATCCCGTCAGGCCACCGGATCCTGTTCCAGCTTCCTGAACCTGTCCCGCGACATTTGAAGAAGCGTGGGATTCATGTTTCCATCTCATTGTGGGGGGTTCCGGTCCCCTCCAGTATGCACGCCACCCTGATGGAGAGCAGATGTGGCCACGGCCAGAGGCTCCCGGCTGTTTGCGGCCGCCTGGCTGAGTGCATGTCGCCCGGCAGTCTGTCAGAACAGGGCAACATGCTGCAGCGTGTTCAGCACCACGGACAGCTCCGATTTATGTAGGATTCTCACATACACAGGAGCACAACACTAAGGATCGCAAAGCATTGTCACCACAAAATGTTCAGGAAGTAATTAACTCGCTGAAACGTTTGGAATTTAATCAAATGCTGGTATTTTGTTGTCCTGAAAATATCAGGGGTCTATGCCACAAAGCTTTTCTGATGCTATCCAGCTAAACACTTGAATTCAAGACCATTGCTTTTCATAGAAGGTAAAGGGTGGCTGTTATATTGACGCTGCTTGTCGTGAAATGAGAATCTATTTTTTTTTTTGGTCAGGTCAAGCTAATTCTTCCAAAGCAGAAGAATCAGTGCTCACTGATTTCATGACATTTAAAAAATTACAGAAATCGCAGTTGCATGCAGGCGTATAGAGATCCCCAGGTTTAATAAGAAATGAGAATATTATTAAAGTCGGCTCTGAATGAGTCATCGGAATCCGTTTCTTCTTAATATTGTCAAACTCTGGATGAAATTATAAAGCATAACAATAATATTTCTTATGTTAGTGACTACCTTTTGAAATACATAAAACAGCACCTACCCTGCTCCTATACATGTTACAGTAAAATAACATAATAAGTTGCTGTTATCAATTCTGAAAAGGCTGGGATGACCATTTGGGACGCCACGAGAACTCACTTTGTCACAGTTTTTCACAATTGCTATGACTCATTTTTCACTTCTGCAGTCACAATTCCAAAACTCTTAACACAGTTAGCATAACACCAGTGTGTGTGAGTTATACAATCAACGCATCTCCTGGCTCTTTGACACAAATAGCATACAGTTAACACAATTTACGAAAAAAATGATTTTCAATGCCAAATTTGCAAATGCTTTCAAGCTGAACCTTGTGTTCTTAAACCAGATGAGGAACAGTTCACATTGTTGATTGAAACCCAAAATCAAAACCCAAATGACATACGTGTAAAGACAGAGAAAGAAAGAATTGTTGGATGATAGAGCGTATCAGGACAGGTAAAAGAGAGGACAGGGACAAGTTATCCTGTTCACTGCTGCATTCTGTAATTTGTGTTCTATTCTATACACACACACACACACACACACATACACACCATCTATTGCATGTCTTGTTTGTCCTGGGAGAGAGATCCTTCCTCTGCTACTATGCATCTTTTTTTTTTCTCTGTTAAAGGAAGATGAATTAAAAATACGAAGGTAAAAGAAGAGGAATTATATTGTATGGTGGGGATTTTTCTGTTTTTATATGTTGTATTTTCATACAATGGTGACCAGTAGTTATATTGCCTATTAGATACGGTAATTGCAAATAGAGCCTTTACTGCAGCATTTTTTTTTCTTTTTTTTCATAAACTGTACATTGTATAAAGCTACACTGGGATGGATCCATCACGTTTGGTATTGGATGTTTGCAAAAAAAAAATAACAAAAAAAGCATTTAATAATCCCCACAAAAGACAAATGTAAGAGCTTCAAAAGAAACTGCAGTACAACTTAATTCGTGATCAATACGATATAGTGTCTATTTTACAGCTTGTCTCATTTGCTTACACAAATGGTTTTGAAAGCACATCTAATTTTCACAATGCAAGATCCGACATATCTCCTGCAAAATGCTGTTTTTCCTTCAAAACAATGTTATTTCTCCTTTTCAAAATGGGGACAACACCTGCAGGAGCATCAGGAGCTTTACGTCTTTTCATGTTCATTGTTGCTGTGTGTTTACTCCCATTGTAAAATAGGACTTAGAATGTTTTGTTCGCAATTATAAAACAACTGACAAATATACAAGTGACAACAAAAATATGTCTTTATATATGAGACCTGGCATTGATGGAGTCTGTACAAACTGATGGTAATTTTGAGGAAAGAATAGACATCTGCGTTCTAAAGCAGGAAAATGTGTCTAGAATTCAGCAGAATCGGTGTCGGGAGTTTATGATCATTGTGCCTCAGTTTTGATGTGTGAACAATTGAGAAAAACTGTAAGAATCTAGGGAAAATGGTAAAAGTATTGAAAAAGGCTTTTTAGCAATTATAAAAAAAAAAAAAAAACTTTTTATACATGTATTGCCTTTAAAGGTTTCCAGCGCCTAAATGAATGCTATCTTTGCTATGCATATGAGGTGGTGACATTGCATTGAGCTTAACAAATAAGACTGACTGGACTTGGCATTCCTATTTCTATAGCTGTCATACTGTCAGACCCCGAGGAGCCCAGTAGCCTCTATATGTTTGCTTGGTGAACTGGCTCCTGTGCATCTTGAGGCCCTGTGTCAAAAACTCTCATAGCTTTATCATTTGATTTGTTTAGTCAAAGGTGACATGATATCTCAATAGGGACCCACATATTGAATCCAGGTTTGTGATGCTGAGAGCGCCTTTGCCTGAAACATTCCTTCTCTCCTAATTTCTTTTTTTATCTTTTAATCATCCAATAAAGTGGATGTGAATCAGGGGAGTCTGAATGCATGAAGTCTTCTCCTCCAGGCCGCATGTCATATCATTTTAAGAAGAAATTATATATTCTATACCATCTGCTGAAAAAAAAAAAAAAAGAACACAAATTTGCTATTGCAAATTCGCGTTATATAAGAACATGTTGTAGGGGGCAGGGTTAAGGTGGCACGGTAGGATGAGACAAACAACCCAAGAGAAAAAATGACAGTCGGCTCTTCCTGAAAGTGAACAGCCCTTTGTAAGGGATTCTATTATTAGTTCAGCGTGCTATTTTAAAAACACATCACAAACAAAGGTAATGACACAATTATAAATGAGCTTTGCTTTACAACCGTGTTTCCAGACCCTGATCATTTCTTCACAGTGCAGGCTCTGATTTTCAATGTTTTAGTGTGGATTGAATTAATTGTTCCATCATGTAGTATTGTATGATCACTGTGTAAACTCTTAATCAAAAGATATACTGTCTATGGACCAGACTTTAATTGACACTGCATAAAATGCCCCGTCAGTTATAAAAGAACTATAGCCTCGGTTTTAATGACATTTATCTGGCTCCTTTCTGCGTTTGTTCCCGGTCGGGTCACACAGCGCAAGGATAAAAAAGAAAGCCCCAAAAAAATCCAGCAAGAAACTCAGACAGCCGCAACCAAAGCCAGACAGACGAACACAGAGAGAAAGAGAGGAGAGCAGCGGCTCTGATGGAAAGCGATCTCCACCGCGGCGCCCTGCGTGCATTGTTCTGCCATGATTAAAGCCTTCAGCATCCACTGGCTCAGTTAACATGCAGGGGAAGGTGTGGGGGGGTGAGGAGAGAGTAGAATGGTAGGGAAAGCAACCTGAGGAGGAGACAAGACACAGATAAAAAGAGAACTGTGTGCATGTGTGTGAATGTGCATCCGTCTGTGTGTGTGTGTGTGTGTGCGTGCGTGTGTTGATAGCGCGAGGGCACCTAAAGGAGACTTTCTGTAGATGCAGAGAGGTGGAGGCAGCCAGCGGATTTATTGCATAACGACTGCTGTCAGCCAGACGGCAGCCTCCTCGCTGAACAACCTAAACTTGTCAGAGCGTCTCAAACCCCCAGCTGCTGCTCAGTTAGTGGGAAAACATCACAGATAGTAGGGGACTAGGTCAAGTACAATCATAAGCAAAGGGTAGAGTATCTGCTTTCTAATATATATAAAACACACACATGAGTATAAATCCTTCCTAAGGACAGCGAGGTAGCTGCATTTGACTTTTATGATCTACTATTATCCATGAAATGGAAGATTAGCCTTCTGACTTCCACATAAAAACAGGAAATTAGCTGGTTGTAAAACAAACACACAATTCTTTGCCTAATGCCACCTGACTCCATCACATATGTGTGCAGGTGCCGGGATGAGGAACATTTATGTCGGGTCATTGATCCCTTTGTATGGAGGAAGGCTGGAGGGGATTGATGGCCGATCAATCAACTTTAATTTATTGGCGTATGGCGAACAGTCAGGCAAGGTGGCAAAATATTACTAGATATGTACACTCACTCGCTTCTGCCGATCCATTTCTATGAGATCCTGGCTCTATAGCCGTGACTCATACAGCGGGCCAATTAACACTGAATCAAACAAATTGACAGCTCGATTGTGAATGGAGAAGCCAGAAGCCCTCAGCACGTGGAATGTGACACTTTGGGCCTTTTCATGAAAGTGTACAAGGACCTCCGTCAGTGTGTCACTACTGCTGTGTGTTCCAGTTCTGGGGGCTGCATCCTTCGAGGCGTGTCCAAACCGAGCTTTGTTAAATGAGACTGTCTGGTCTATTTGTGTCACCAGCTGTTTCCCACCCTTACCCCTTGTGTTTCGACGAGCCGTTCCTGTCGCTTAGCAACCTTGACAGCCGCAGTTGACAATCCGGACGCAGCTCAGAGAAATGGAGCCAGAACTTTTAATTTTCTTATTTTTTCTTTTTCTTTTTACCAATTCTTAGAGGGAAATAGAGACTTATATGTTCATTTTTAATACATTTATAGTGACTGATGAGGTGATACCCGTACATATACCAGATTTATAGAAGCAACACTGATGTTTTCTTCCCTAAAAACATGAAATGACTGGTAAACTGCATCTTTGAGACTATCTACCTTCCTAAAGGAAGTCCATCATCAACAAGAAGCTGCACAGATCAGTTGATCAGATCTGTGCACATTTCCAAAAAGGCATTAAATAGATAGACTGACCACATATTTGTGATCTAAGTCGTTACTTTCTCAATTTCATCTGAACACTTGATGAAGTGACATATAAATAGTCCTGGATTGCTCACAATCTTTTGGGCTGAAGGATCCATCTGTTAAATCCTCCAAAATCTGGGAAAAGGAGGCTGTATTTTCCACCTGGATGTGAAGGAGTCTTTGATAGGGGACAACCAGAGCTTCTGTGATGCATCGGTCTTTAAATGCAACTACTGCAGGACTGATGCATGTGGATGCATGTTTGTATTAATGGATGCATGGAAGGTTTATGTGTGTGTCTGTGTGTATCAGGGGACTGGCGATGGAGGAGGAGGAGGAGAAGAGGCTAACAGCATATTAACAACGCTAAGAGTAGGTGGCAAGGGAAGCTTACTGCCTATTTTACAGCAATTAAACACCCCAGTCGGTTTGAGCCTATAGTCTGCTGCACCTCCCCCTCTCTCTTTGTGTCGCTTCTTTCATTATCTCCATGTCTTCCAGCTCTCTCTTCTCTTGTCTCTGTCTTTACCTTACAGATTTTTCCTTCTAATGACTCTACCCTAGTCTCTTTTCTGTGTGTCTCTTGCTGTGTAAATGTAGCCCGATTCTCCACTCGCTTAGTTTTCCATGACTGGTGATGACTACTTTTGATTTCCTGTTTTATGATGATGGCAGGAGATGTTTTTCTTTCTTTTTTTTTTAAGGTGCTGTGACTATAAACATCTGTCACGTTTAAGATTGTGACTGCAGCTCATAAAGGATTCTGCATGTCTTATTTATGTGAGAAAGAAGAGACAGGGGTCTGTTTGCTATTACATCGGTTCATTGATTTTATTATGAAATATTGCAGATCATTAATCATCTGTATATGCTCATATATTACTGTCCTTTATTGACTTTTATAGTTTGCAGCCGTTGACTCTTATTTAACTGTATGTCAATCACATCTGTTGGTTTTGTTAAATGTCTTTCTTGCCTTGGTGTTCGAAATAATAATAAAAAAAGAAATATTCTTTTTAAATTACAAAATGTAAGAACAGATAACATTTTGGGAGATGTGGTTCTTCATTGCTTGTCAAGAGATAGATAAGAGAATCACAAACTCTCGTTTTCTCCATTCAAGCCAGGCTCTGTCTAAAGGTAACAAACTGAGTTTACCAGCACTGCTAAAAATGACTAAATGATATGTTACACCTCATTTGTTTAATGCTAAAACCAAAGTGCAAAATCAACAATTCATGGTTTTATGAATGCTGAAACTTGCCGGACTATTTATTGGCACGGGGACTTCCTGATGTTTTATGATCGTCGTGAGTTCGCCAGACAATGTGGTGAGACTCCAAGTAGTCCCTGCATCCAGACAAAGAAAATAATCCTTGCATAGCACAGCGCGGCTAACACATTTAATGTGTTACTGTACCTGGGTTCTATTTAGCAGGTGAAAGAGCCTTCTTCTTCTTGTTTTGTGTGTGTGGAACAAAGATTATATCCTACACGTTAATCCTCCCTTATAAACTCATGGGAAATTCTCCTGTTTGACCCACTTGACAGGTTCATTAAGGTTTTTATATTAAGCTTCCTCGCTGCAGCCTTCCCGTTGCTTTTTTTCCACAATCCATGATTATGTGCACAACAGGCCTGATATTATTCACAGGAACTGGTTGGATGCCTTCTCATTAAGTTGCTAAGTTATATTCAGTTCCAAAATGTTCCCTTATTTCCTTGGCCTACCGGTTGTTTCCAATGTTGAATTCACTTTGTTTTAAATGTACAGGTTCATGTTGTTTCAGTGTTCCACAGCGCTTCCCACTTTTTCCTCCAAAAGATTACCTTGACCTCTGATTTGCATAATGGGACTCGTAAATCCATAGTGGCTCTCTGTACAGCTTGTTTTGCTAACCTGTCCACCTCTCCATTTCCCTTCAGACCTACATGTCCAGGAAGCC
This sequence comes from Eupleurogrammus muticus, assembly GCA_036785175.1. Classification (NCBI taxonomy): domain Eukaryota; kingdom Metazoa; phylum Chordata; class Actinopteri; order Scombriformes; family Trichiuridae; genus Eupleurogrammus; species Eupleurogrammus muticus. The sequence goes on from JAYKQN010000018.1 coordinate 15,548,940, forward strand.
TTGAAACAGCATTGACATACCGTGATGAATAAGCTTAGGATGTTCCTTATTTCCTGTTTTTTCTCCTTTAGCCACTACAGAGCCATGAGCTTTGGTTTACACATTATCAGTCAGTTATTTAGTGTATGGAACCTTTTGAATATATGAAGTATATACTTTATTTGTACTTATTGTACTGGCAGTCTACATGGGACTGAAAATGCTGTTAACACGTATTGAAGATGTCTGGCTCCACCATTAATAATATTGGATGGATATTAATAACTCACCCGCCCAAGGTTTGCACTGTAGGTTTCTACTATACTATACTCACTGATTATACCAGCAGTGAGGATAATATGACTAATCATACAATCAGTGGGAGGTTGCTGCGCTTTGTAAGGTGTTTGGATACAATTGTTCCGTCACTCTGGTGTCTACACAAGACTAATCTGATCTTTGTCCCAGACATACCTGAACCACATTTTACTACCAACATGACCCGTAACCAAACTACGAAATCCAATCAATGCCTACATAGATCCAGTATTTGTATCTTAAACAAGTACTAACACAGACACAGTACTGGTAGCTTGAGCTAGTACTATCACAGCCAATTGTCTGCAGCCAGAAGAGGTTTTGCTCTACCATATGACCCAGCAGACACCAAGCCTTGAAAGATTTTATGAGGACTGATTTAGTGTTTGCAATGTTTGCATTTAGGCTTATTACAGTGACAGCTGCCAAATAGGGGGAAGATCACCACGAGCTGGCTTTCATAATCATACATTCAAAAACAATACTGTGTATTGTTTCGGCTGCAAGTTCTTTTCTACAAAAGGAAGGCATCAGTGACTGGTCACCGCCATTCCTAAACACTATGAGGGTAGTCTTGAACATAAACATCCTGTGCTAAAAATATGATTAAGTGGAGAGAACTTGAGCCGTGCTGACGTCAGGACAGACTCTTGACCTGATACAAATGACAATTTTGAAAAGAATGAAAGTAATAGTGGGATGTCCTTTCCACTAAACTTCACAAAAGAGGTGGAATTATTTAAAAAACTTGGATTCTGTCATGGAAAGCTATCTTAAAGATGTAGAGACATAGGATCATTATGTGCACTGAATGAGCTGATAGAGATCGTGATTGACAAGATACTAGATGCAATAGAGCAGGGGTATCCCATTCCTGGATGGCTGGGGTGGGTGCAGGTTTTTGTTTCAACCAAGCAGCAATACCACTGATTTCACTAATTATTAATGGTCGATCCATAGAGCCAGGTTTGTAACTGCTTGGTTGGAACAAAATCCTGCAAAGTGTCTAGGTTATATTTTGAAAGTGTGACTTTACAGCAGTAGGGGGGACTAAGACCGCTTGAAGGACCGGATTGGAAAAGAAGGTACCAGCATGCAGAAACTCCTGATGCATGGTGTCTAGTAGAGGACATCAACTTTTGTTAACTGGAAAGGCACACTAGAGGATAATCTACTTTTTACTGATAAGGCACCCTAGAGGGCTTCTTTTTATATTTTGTCATAGGACGGGTACCCTACATGTCACTTCATCATGTCTTGTCCACTTTGTCATGCTGTCTTGCAGAGTGAGTCACTCGAGAGGGCACCATCAGATTTTATCCACTGCCTTGGATGTCCCTAAAAAGTCACTTTTCCTTTTTCAAATAAGGGGGTATAAGGAGGGTGATTCCCTGGTGTGTCAGGTGTGACAGTATGGCAGTAGTGGTTTATATAGTCTACAGCACAGGGAGGAGGGCCCTGAAGTAGAATTTTGCTTATGTCCCCAGGGAGGTCAGGGCTGGCTCTTCTCCTTTAATATGGAAGGTAATAATACAGAACACAACAGGGAGCCAAGATTTTATTTGTGCTGCTTGCAATAACTTTGTGTTCACTGTTTCCAGTAAGTCAGTTTCCAGTATGCTGTCATTTAAGCCGTTCCAGAAGATTAGTCATTTAATTGATTACGGCCTGGTTTCACTGAATTTCTGATTTATTTTGCATCTGTAGAGCATTCATGAGTATCATAATGTTAATGTTTAGAGCAAGCAATAAGCAAGCATCCGCCCTTAGTAAAATCTGGCAGATTTATTCATCAACATTTCCAGTGTGTTGTTTTTTCCACTGTCAATGAGAGCTGAAGGATGGGAACTGGAGATGCTGTCTCTCTCTCTCAAATGAACTGACAGCTTAGATCATGAAAAATACAGATGCAGTCAGACTCAGTGTGCTTCTCAGTGGGGTAATTTGCAGCGCTGTGTGTTGCCAGACTCGATTGATTGTTTCCATGGTGTTTCTTGAGCACATTGAGGCATGAAACAGCACAATGCAAAATATCTCAAGCCTCTGAATGACATTGATTGCTGCAACTCTGCAGTTAAAGACGTGTCATAAAGGCATACGACATAAGGCATAAGGACGTTTCACTTTTAGCTTTACGGCAGAACAACATTATTGTTAATGTTTATGGTTTTTAATATGTAAATATTTTCTCATTGATTATGCATTAAATTGATTATGCATGTCTGGTTAAATTAATGAATACCTTCTTGTATTTCAAATAATTATTCAGCACTTACAGTACATCACTAAAAGCCTTTGCTTTATGCTCCAAAATTTTCTACATGAACAGCTAATTGTTCAGTAATTTATACACACTTTATGTATGCTCATCTAGGATAAAGGAAAAGGACTCTTTCATTTGCTTTTTGCAAATGTGTTCGAGAGATTTTTGTGTCACAATAATCAACCGTCCGATGAACACAAGAGAGACCATAATTAAAGAGACACAGCCAACGAGTTTTCACTTGGTTCAATATGATTATATTACATGCAATTAAATTGTAATAATGTCTAAATTAAAATATACAGTGCTAACAACATCCCGTATCAGTCTGCGAAATACGACCAGAAGTTTAGTTACATCTCTTTTGTAAATAGCTCACTGTTTTTTGGATAAATAAAACCCTATTTTTGAAAAACTACCCGTGACTCCTCTTGCCTGCTAGCAACGAAATGAGCTGGTTGAGGATACAGATGTTTTTTTGTACTTTTTTTTTCCTTTTTGTGAGTCATGCAGCGTGGAGGAAGGTGCGATAGAGGAAGTCGGGCAGAGATTAGAGGGACAAACATAGAACCAGAAAGCCACACAGAAAAGGAGAAATAAGGTGGAGGGTGCAGCTTCAAAAGGACGTCGGGTGCTCAGCTTCCAACTTTAAAGTAAGGAATCTCTGTCTTTGTGTCTCTGTGTGCACCTCTGTCCATTGCATATCTCAAGAACCATTCATCTGATCATGCAGCTTTGCAGCAGGCCCCCTGACGATGCTGCAAGCACCGCTTCCCGACCATTCGGCCTGCTTTGAACTGGGACATGCCTCAAACAGGCACATGTTCTGAAGGGGCACCTTTTTTGAACAGGCGTCCCACCTGACAATGCTGCAAGCGGCATTTCCAGAGGCCAAGCAATTAACCATTCCCAATGGACACTTTACTAGTCTTACTGAACACAAAAACAATAATCTAATCAAATTTGCCACCCACTTGTATCCTATCAGGACTGCACATGCAAATGTTAAAAATGCACCAAGATAACCAGTACAACAAATCTACTTTTGTATATAGTCTTGGTCTCTTTTTTTCCTGCAGAATATACCTATAACTACAATGTATTTGTCTTAGTCATCCTTGCATGATGTCTTTTTGACATCTCCATATTTTCATTTGGCTTCTGCGCTATCGGCCGTTAAATTCCGCTTAAAGAATATAGTTTGAAAAATGCTGCATTCACTACCAAGAACTAATAAAGCATGTTTTTAAAGAGTGTTTCCTATCAGCTTTATTTCATCAGACACTAACACACATGTACTCTGTGGAGAGAGACAGATGTTGACATGAAACATAAGTGGACATGAGCTCACGAGCTTGAGGAGTCTTGGCCTGTTGTTGACCCATCTGGACAGTGCTGCCGTTCTTTTAAAAGAATGAATGTCATACATTTATTTAATTACAGAAAGGCCAAATTGGTCATACTGTAGTTTTTTTTTTAGCTTGATGTCATGGCGGCCTGACTCAGGGATGACGTTGATCCTGTTGTTGTTGGAGACGCTGACGCTCATTACGATGGGAACGATAACAGTGGTATTTCTTACGACAGTCGCAAGTGTTCACCGCGTTCTGGCTGAATCGGAGCCAGTGACTAATAAAGATAAATTATGCGCAAACAGAAGCGGCACGCTTAAACACAGAAAGCGAGAGATGAACAGATCCGGGCCGAGAGAGGAGGCTGACTCACCAGTAGGTAAGGAGGTAAAGGAGATGACAAGTGGACAGCTGGTGTCTGGTGTCTGTTATATTAATGACGGCGGAGACTCGGAGATACAGAACCGCTCCACCTGCGGTCTTCTTGGATAGCAGGGCGGGAGGGGGGGAGCACAAGCGTTTTTTTTTTCTTCTGTGACGACGGCTCTTGCAACGCTGACAGAAAAAAAAAAAACTTAACGCTGGAAATATTGATTGAAGGTAATGGGCTCTTGTTAAGGGCTTGCAGGGTTCACGTCTGAAAAGCCCGGCTGATGCAATTCTGTCAGTTTCACTGTCAGATTTATGACACTTGCTGTGTTCATACTATCCTGCCAGTGCTTCCACCATAGTAATTAATTATTTAACAACAAATTGTTAGGATGAATAAAATAATAAAACTTGAGATAGGGAAAACATCCTAACTATAATGAAGAGGTTATGTCTTAGCCAGTAGAACAATAATATAATATATTCATATAATGTTTCTACTTAGTCCCTATTGGACAGAATGTCTTAAAAAGTGTGTGGCAGCAGTGTGATGATGCACAGAAGGGTCATCACATTGCATTATGTACGTTACACATTGCACGTCGGCTATTCCCCTGTTTCCTTATTACTGTAGGTGAATCACATCAATGTGTAACACAGGCTTCTCATTACTGCTTTATTGGTTGGGTCGATGATTGTGGATGATATATTATTTTTGTAGGCTTAAAGAAATGAACAGTGTACATTACAGTGTTCTCTAAAGACTGTCAAATCTGTTTCTTTAATTATGAATTCACAGAGAGCCTATCTACGTGTTCCAGCATGGACTGGACCGTCCATATATTAGTTCCTATAGTAATAGATAGTCACCAAGTAGCATAAGATTTGTCCCATTTTTTCCCGAATACGTGAAGGCGATTTTTTCCCCCAAACTCTGTGTGCCTGCAGACAACTGTGTGTTTGAAATGCTCTTCTCACCTCCGACAGCTGACTGAGCTGTCATGACACCAGCCAGGCTTCCTAGGGATGAGGAGGAAACAAGCCTCTCCCTGTGGTTCTAACTGACGCACCGTGACGTCAATGGGTGGTGAATTTTAACTTCTTTGTTACGGCCGGCTGCAGCGAAACTGCATCGACTAGTGTGATTTATATTAAAGGTACAGTGCATAGTTGGTGGTGGCGTCTTGTGGCGAGGTTGGCGATTGCAACCAAATCAACACACCAATGTGTAGGACAACGTACTGTAAAAAACCCAAAATTTAGGAAAGGCGGTTGATTGGTTTGTTGTTTCTGGGCTACTGTAGAAACATGGTGAGCTTCGAGGACACCTCAATCTCAGATAGTAAGAATACAACAATTGTTGTTTCAATTGAATCATATAATAATTTTAAACATTTGTATGAATATTATATTCCATTTCTGACAACTCTTCCACTAGATGCTGTAGCTTTAAAATCGTAGTAATTAGATATTAGTAACGTTTGACATTATTTTCAGTCTCCCCTCTCCTTATGGATCATGGAGGTGATTTAATCTTGAAATCCAGATAGTCGTGATCTTAGCATGTCAATTTGGCCTAAATTGAGTTTTGAGTTTCCGGCGGGATCAAGAGAAGATAAACAGGCAGAGCTCCTTGAACACCAGCCGCACATATCCGTCTCCATGCATACGTAATGGCTTGGGTGGTTTGCAGGCTGCTGCTACCTGCTTTTACAGGCCCGGCACCCACACGTCTGCTGCTTTATTCTTCAGCTGCTGCTGCCGCGGTGCTTGCAGTTGTTAACTGCTGTCTCTATTATACCATATCATTTTCCAGATATTCTAACATGCCGTTTCAGCATATAATATTCACACACAAAAAAAAGCCACACACAACTACCTGATTTACCTTGAGAAACAGACTAATTGAGGTTCCCAGTCTGCTTACCGCCTGCAGCCAGCACGGATGTGACACAATCAGGATGTTGGAGATGAAGGCATCTGCTTCATGCTGCTAAAGTTGATTGCCCCTCATCTTTAATTGTTATGTTCGTGGCTTCAGCTTTCTAAAATCTCCTTGCTGTGGCTTGTCAAGTCGAGATCCTATTGGAGGATCACACTTGAACAGCTGGAATCAGAGAATGTGGACATTTTCTTTCAAAAGACAAAAAATAACTGAAATAAATGAATTAGTTGCCAATTAATGTAATAGTTTTCATCTAATCAATTAGTCGCTGCAGCTCTAATGTCCAGGTGAATATAAGAGTGAGCCCAGTCAAGGTAAAGTTAGTTAGTCTGCAGAGCCCAGGGGGCTTCACAGTCTATACAGCGACATGACATCCTCTGTTCATCAACCTTTGAATCGTATAAGGAAAATCTCCCTAAAGAACTCCAACCATGATCTGAAGGAAACTCCGAGTACTCACAGTAGCTCAAGAGGCCTAATGGCAGTCTAAACCTGCAAAGGGACAATTGGGTTCTGGCCAGGCCTGAGCTGGTCTTAATTATAAGTTGTTTTTTTTACCTTCTCTTAGATGTAAAACAGCGTGTGCCTGCTGGACTGGAACAGGAAGACGGTTCCACAGGAGTCGTGTGATGGTGAGCATCGAGCTCTTGGAGATATGGCGGTGCCCGGCCATTAGGGGCTTTGTAGGCGAGGAGGAGGATTTAAACGGGAGCCAGTGGAGGGAAGCTAAAACGGGTGAAATATGATCTCTTTTTCTAGTGCCTGTTAATGTACAAGCAGCCGCGTTCTGCTCCCTGCAGAAGCGATTCCAGGCAGGTGATTTATGTCACAGGCAGAGAAGGGTTGAATCGAGGGCAACTGCACCTGCTCGCAGATATTTTAAGATGTTTTGCTTCTTCTCCCAAATATGTATATTGTTATATTACTATATATTATTATTAGGACTGACCCAGATAATTTTGAGTTTCATCCCCTGCCATGGCCATCAGGAAGTTTGAGGCATCATAGACTTCATTCCCTACATTCTTGTGGACTTATATAAATCATGATTTTTCTGCAAGAATCTTTTGGTGGAAACGTCTTTATTTATAGAAAGAAAACATGATATTTAAGCAGTTAACAGTTTAGAATTTAGTTAAGATATTCTGCATTTTATAAATCTTTCAAATATTAATCTACTGTAGATCAACTTCCTAATTTAATAAAATTCCTGCTGAGATTATTTACTCTTCCATTCACATTTTCTAATAATTTAGAGAATGACTACTGTATGAAATCATGCATATTCTTATGTCTCACACCATTAAAATTATTTTTATGACTCTAAGGTCTTTAGACTTAGTCTTTAGACTTAGTCTTTAGGCATTAATCAGTTTACTTAATAATAGGCAAACTATGTTTCTTGTCACCGTTTTAGGTAAATATTAAGTAGTTCAAGTTCCATATTTTATAGAGCTAGAAAATGAAGTTCAAGAGCCTTATTTTTTTTTCATTCCTGATAATAATCTGTCTGGTTCTGTCTGTTTTCAAAAGGCAGACATTTTGCATTTGAGGCTCCAGTCAACCTGAGAATGTCTTTTTCTACATAACGTTAAGCCTTTTAGGCTCTGCATCGGTAAACACCAATATATTAGCACACACAGTTTTAGTTAAAAGCTACATTCTGTAAACATGAAAACGGCACACAAACAGCCGCTCCATCATTGCTGCGTTAGCGGAGTCTTCCTGCGTCTCAGTCCGTCCATTAGCGTTGTTGGGTATGTTAATATAGTGGCCACCTCATGAAATCACAGCACAGGCAGAGGAGTGGGTTTACAGCCTCCTAATGGCACCTTCACTGTAAATCTCCTGGATAATAATGATGAGATGAATGCGGGTACATACATAAGCTAATAATGCTCACTCAGAACAATTCATGCACATAAATAAACACAAGTCCACATGTAGAAATGTTGTTAATGGCGCCGCTACAGTTACACACACAAACACCCACAACCCAATTTTAAGCAGCCTGGTATAATTAATGTCAAAGTTTCCAAATGTTGCAATAATCAGAGATTTAGTTTCCCAAAAACTGTATGTTATTAGTAATAGTTATAGCTGCAGTGCATTTTTATCATAAGGAAATTCATTTAGATTTTGTGGAAAAATTTATTACAATGCGATCACAAAACCGCTTACCTTTTTATTCTGGCTTGCTGTTTCTTTCTAATTTATCCCTCCATTACTAGTATTTCCATCCATCCATCCATCCATTGTCTATCCCGCTTATTCCCTTTCGGGGTCGCAGGGGTCTGCTGGAGCCTATCCCAGCGCATTTATGGCGAGAGGCAGGGGGATACACCCCAGATGGTCGCCAGCCAATCGTGGGGCACACACACCATTCACACACCATTCACACACACACTCACACCTATGGGCAATTTAGATTTGCCAATTAACCTGAGCATGTTTTGTATTGTGGGAGGAAGCCGGAGTACCCGGTGAAAACCCACGCAGACACGGGGAGAACATGCAAACTCCACACAGAAAGGTCCCAGACCCAGGCCCCAAGGCGGTCTTGAACCTGCGACCTTCTTGCTGTGAGGCAACAGTGCTACCCACTGCTCCACCGTGTCGCCCTTACTAGTATTTTGATATCTAAAATGTCATTGACCTTTTACCTATTGTTTGGAGTCTTTATTACTTATCTTAGTATTTTTACTTTACTTTTATTATTTTATTTATCTATTCATCCATATTCATTTATTATATTCATGGTATTTTTTAGTCATAATATTTCTAAATCCTGCTTTTGAAGTTTCTTCAGTTCCTGTTTCTTTAGTGTTTTATAGATTACAATTAATAAGTACTGTTCTGTGTGTGTGTGTGTGTGTGTGTGTGTGTGTGTGTGTGTGTGTGTGTGTGTGTGGTTACTATTGTATCTGTTCTATTGTGTGAAGCACTTTGTTTTTCGTGTCTGGGTGATTAAAGGATAAGGTAAAAAAACTATATGAATGCATAGATTCAGACTAATGGGGATAGACGTGGTGAGTGCTGTATACAAGTGTATCAATGGTCAGGGTAAAAATATCCCCTCCTCTTCTACCTGGCAGCCTCTCCAGCCTCAATTACTCTCCTTTTCCTCAAGGACTGCTACTCTGCAATGTATAGAACAGCACAACAGTTTTTTTTTTTTTTTCTGTGTGGAGTGATAAAGTATATTCTCCACTTACGTTTCCACAGTCGTTTAAGGCGCCTATAGCAGGACCATCTCTCTGTTGTCACTCCACCCCTGCTGTGGACGTCGACAACTCAAAGGTTCAAGGATTTGGTTCTATCTCCGCACACGTACTAATCATCATGTCATCCTCTTTTGAAAAAAGAAAACATGCAGAGTCTGTATCCTATAGTGTATACAGTACTTCTGTCTATAGCTGGTGAGAAACGTGCATCTGCAACATTTTAGTTGGACTTTCAGAATATTAGAGGTCATGTAGTGTCTATCAAGTTAGCTATTATCCAGAATGCCATGAGTGAGTTAGGGAAGTATTAAAGTATGTTCATAAATAATATAAAGCACCTGGTTTATGTGTGTGTGTGTGTGTCTGTGTATGTGTGTGGGAATATGACCAGTCTGTGCACAAATGCGTGGATCATGAATGATGAGGGTAGACTCATCAGATGCAGCTTCTATAATTGCAAACATTAGAGTAAGTATTATTTAATGAGTCCTAATAGATTTTTTTTCAATTGCGTATCATGGATAAAACATGCAGACAAGTAATCAGGTTACAGTCTGCTTTCCTCCAGAAAGTCACATTTGGAGAAACCTGGTTTCCGTAATTGGAGAAGGGGATTAGGAAAACCTGGTTATCCCAGGTGTATTTCTCCTGGAGAAACAAATTACTCTGACGTGTATACGCATAGACAACTACACACATGCATAAAAATAGACGGCACAGTGCAGAGGAGAAATTGCTGGATGAAAGGGAGAAATTGCTGCACTGCATTCAACGTAACTGCATCCAAAGTCTGCACATGCAAACCCACACAGAAAGGCCCCCGGCCTAAGGGCTTTGCGGCCCATTGGTTCAAAACTCCAAAAGTTTGAAAAATGGCCCCTTGGACTAAAAGCCATTTATCAAAAAAAAAAAAGTCCATTGCTCCGAAAATAACACACTCAGAAGTTGTTGGAATTCAGGGACTGCCGGCGCTGTCCCTGGTGCTGAATTGGAAGGATGATTCATGGTGTGTGACAGGGCTTTGGCTAAGATCTAGTTTTGGTTTAACTTGGGTTTAAGTTATTGCTTTCCTAAACCTGCAGCATCTAGTTTAAAGTAAAAAAAAAAAAAAAACCCAGAAGCAGCTTCTACCACTAAACCAGGGGGTGTCAAACTCAATTTAGTGCATGGGCCACATACAGCACCATTTGATCTCAAGTGGGCTGAGTAAGGGCACTTTCACACCATTAGTTCGATTTTTTGGTCTGCACCAGGCAATGAAATCTTTACTATGTAGCATATAGACTCCAGAGTGGTCCGCTTTCACACCTCCAAAAAAATCAAAATTGGTCCGATTGATGTTTCATCAATGTTTATCTTCAAACAAAGAGGAGATGAAATAATAATAATCTCCTTTCATGATGCATCTCAAATAGTTTGTTTGGACCTAAGTTTGCGTTCTCACCAGGGGAAACACAAAATGTTGGTTATGTGGTGCGAAGTGAAGTGAACCGAGACCACTTCTTTTTGAAGGTCTTTATTCAACTCACACCTGAGTGCGACTGATGCTTTCACGCCAGCAAAATCGAACCAAACTACGCACCTTTGGTTCAAATAGACCATTTGGTGTGAAAACACCCTAAAACGAAACATAAATAAACAGCAGCTATAAATTTCTCCCCTCTTTTAATGTGTAAAGAAATACATTATAAATACTTTCAATTTACAGAACAGGAGACATAACATGAAAACAAGTCTTAAATATTACTTCCAGAATTAGGTTACGATTTTACTAGCATTAGTAAGAAAGCAAAAAAAAATTCTGAAGGGACTTTTGTCAAATCTTTAGTGAATGTTGGGAATGGAACCATGAAGAGATGATGAAATTTTGATACAGATTTAAAAGAAATCCTGGTTTCTGGATCACTCTGCAGTTTTTGTTCTTTGTTAACATTGCAGTAAATGGTGCACAACCCCCTGGTGGTGACATCCTGCTACTGCGTAGCTCGGCTCTATGCTTGGCAGAGTTCTGCGCTTTTCTAGTTCTGTATTCAGTCAGTGTGTTTTCGCATTTCAATTTAAAACATTTAGTCACTGAACAACATTTTTTCAGCAGCAAGTTATCTCCTGCCTTACAAACCATTATACATATTTATCTCTTGAGCCCTAAACAATGATGTGATGATTTCATATTTCTTTGAAGAAACAGAAACATTTCCATTTATGTTATCTGTAAGCAACACTTCCCCAACAGGCAGGAGAGAAATCTAGTTGCTGATCTGCTGCACATTTACAGTTACCAGGTTACTTAGGTTCATGTAAACACATTGATTGTTGTCGCTGACTTTAGATTTGCTTAAAGTTATTGATACATTATACTGTGCCCTCACATCACACACACTCCTGGCGTCCAACATCCAGACGCCGATGTGAGGACGAGGAATGGAGGATCGCCTCGTCCTCACCCACAGCGACTCACTCACTCAAGGGTTTTATCAAGACAAACCTGATAAATGACGCTGCTAAACACAAACTGATCCGTGTGTGTGTGTGTGTGTGTGTGTGAGCATGCACGGCTTTAAGAAGCTGATATGTACATTTTCTCACACTCGCTTCGAAAATGCAAACTGCCCGCTGCACATTTTCCCCATTCGGAGCAGAACATCGCAGCTATGTCACGTAAATGAATTTAAGGCTTTAGGAAACACTTCACATTTTTGAGTGGCATCCAACAGCGCCGTCGCCGTCAAGGAGCGCCGCTTAGCTCACCACGCCGCTCAGGAAGCTAAAATAGATTAATGATACAATTTGTTACACGAGCGTGGCGGTAGAAATTGGTTTCCGAGCCGCACGTTACTCCGCATGAGGCGGCATGGAAATGGGGCCGCATGGGATACGGCTGCGGCCAGCTCGGTGTTGACTGCAGGGCTCCTTTCTGCATCTGTCAATCAGTCGGCCTGTCGATACGAGCCCCGGTACCCATTAGCCTTGCCGTATGGCGCTAGGAGCTGCAGAAGTCAAGTTAAGTCAAGTCAAATTTATTTATATAGCACATTTCACATGACAGCCGGAAACTCCATGTGCTTAAAATAAAAGCTACAAAATCATACATGCAAATAAAAAAATTAAACATCAAACATGATGATAAGGATCAGGATATTTTTACTATTAATATTATTATTATTATTAAAATATAGTTATAATAATAATGTTGACAGTACAGTGAATGTTTGACCCATTTTTAAGTCTAAAAACTAAAAGCTTGTGAATTTGTGTTTATTTGAGAGGGAGGACAGTGCAAGTTCGTTAGCATAAACAAATTGTAGTCATTGACTATTTTCGTCCAAAGCAGATGTTCCGTAAATAAAATCAATTAATATGAACAAATACGAACATGTTATACAAAATAACATTTCATTTAAAAAGAAAATACAAAAGTACATTAAAAACATTCAAAACTCATCATATTGCACAAATATTGCACCATTGTTAATTATACATATTGTACACACTGCACACATTCACATTGGTAATGTGCTTAATTTATTAGCTAATAACAAGATATGCATTCATAAATATTTTCTTGCAAAACTCCAACTTGCTTCTTATCTGCACAGGTAAGTCTGATGGAAGCTTCCATTTTCTTTTATTCTTTACAAAAGCTACGAATGGCGGACACGAAGCATGCAGCGATACGCAGTGATATGGATGTTCGAACTGCAACTACTTTAAAAATGTAGGTTCATAAATATGTTGCATCAGGGTGAAGCAAAAAGGGTGATTAAAAAAAGTGATATAAGCTGCAAATTCAGAAAATGAGGGTAAAGGTAGCTTTCGATGGATATTTGTTTTACAGTGGGGCTAATGAAGAAGAAAGATATTCAAAGGTGGAAGTTGCTGCCTTCATCTCGACAGGTGAGTCAGTTACTGTTTGAATTACAAGTACAATTACAATTAAATTACGTCTACAACTTTCTACACATTGCGTGGTTGTGTAATTTATTACAGAACGGTAGAACGCATCTAGTTAAAAGCCTATGCAGCAGCATGTGTCAACATGGAGGTGTAAATTACACAGACCATGGAGACTTCACCCTGACTCTGAACAACATCATTTTCAATATTTTCTCTGCAAACTGCCAGCGATAAAAATAGGTGGCATTGAAAGGGCTTCTGGGCACAAAGCAGCCACTGTTAAATTCAGTATTTGCAACCCTCAATGAGCGCTAGAGAGCCCTATTCAAAATGCAAAATACAATTTCGACACTAGACAGGAGAAAAAAGAATAAATGGATGAACCAGTTATTGGGATAATTCAACATTTTTTGAAAATTCACTCATTGTCATGAGTCCTATAGTCAGAGTTGGTAAAATCTATTGGTTAAAGCATGTGAGCTGCTCCATTACTACTATACTGCTAATGGAATTTTTTGGTTTCCCTCAACAAACTCAGCAAATACACAATGCAGCAACTCCCAACCGCGCCTGGTGGATGAGGGAATTCCATTCAGTCATATAAAAATTGTAAACACATGCACAGAGTTAACTTTTTCACACTCTTCTACAGGTCAGCAAATGCCTCAGTGCATCCTTTGTTAAAGAAAAATTACATTTTAATTAGATGGATTAAACTATTCCAGTATGCTATGGCTTTGTAAATCATTTCTTTTTGTGAGTTGTGAGGTTAGATTTTGACTTCCTTTGTAGCACAGCAGCACTTTGAGCTAATTGCTAACGTAATTCTGTATTTGATTTACATTAAGAATTTCATTTAACTGCTATTGTTAAATAATTATGTTAATATAGTTTGAACAACAAAGTGATACATGTGTGAGTGCATTTAAAATAAAAGTATGCAATACAATAGTTTTGGATTAATTATAACATATTATAACATAAATGTTTCCTTTTTATGTTTTACAAAATGCAAAGGAATTCCAGAGACCTTAAATTACTAAAGTCATATTTTTAATTTGATATGATTTTAACTTTCAGGGGACAGTTGTTTCTATGCATTTATTAAGAAGAGTCTACTGGTTGTTAGAAGAGATTTTTTTTTAAACCATTTCAATCCTAGTTTCTAAAAGACATGATGGAGTGAAATCATTTGTATGCGTATGTGTGAAAGCTGTCAGCGGAACATATGGCATAGGCAGCGGCTAATTTCACAGCCCATTGTGACAGCCTCTGCTGGAATGGTAATCAATACCTCATCTCCAAAGCATAGCTAACCTACTTCAACAATAGCTGCGAATTTGCATCAATCCATATGGCTTGATGAGTGATATGGTAAATAAACTCAAATTCAGCATATACGAAGCGCTGAAAAGAAAAAAAGGCTCCACTCGAGTGCTTCCGAAGCTTCGCCTTCATTACTGAAATCAGCCCGGCCTGGAAGTGTTTCCTTCTCTTCGAGTCTTTCAGCTGCCACAAGAAAAAGAGCTTCATCAAAGACTGTTTGCTGATGTTTTCTCGCCGCCGTACTGTACCCGCATCGATCCGTGACAACCGCGTGCTTTTCCAAACAGCAACGCATGGATTGATGGTTTACCCCGAGCAATAGATTTACTGCGCCGTGTGCTAAACGCTGCTGAGAAATAATTAAACCTCAATGTCATTATTTGCGTTTTTTTGCATCAATAGTAACGCATAGCAATACAAATAAATGATAAAAAAGAAAAAAAAAAAGATTTTAGAGGTACATTTGGACACAATCCATTTCATTTTTCCCAGCGTGTCTTCACTCTATATATAGCGTATTTGGAACTAATCCAAATTTCAGTGTCACATAATTATGTTTCTTGGTTTTTTAACGTGATGAAGTTGATAATATAGTGCCATAAATAGTTGTGATAAATCAGTGTGTAGTGTGTTGTTGCTCCTCGTTGGGAAATGAGATCAACACTTAACCAAGGAGCTGAAGAGAGCAGGGCTGTCTCTCCCTCACACACACACACACACACACACACACACACACACACACACACACACACACACACACACACACCTCTGGCTCACCTTCTTTCAAGGTTCAGTGGTTATTCATTCAATCACACGCTAACTTCACTCTCCCAAACACACACACACACACACACACACACACACACACACACATTGACACAGTCTTATTAGCATATCCCACTCCAGCGTTTAGCAGCCTACTGTAACATATAGGTAAAGCTCAGTCAATTACAGCAGATTAAAATGTGCTTACATGTACTAACACGGGCAGTTATGTGGAGCTCCGCTGGCTCTCTCTGCTGCAATAACATTTGTAAAAAATGCATGAAAGTATGTTGTGAGACTTTAAAATATATACATGAAAAAACACTTTTGATAAACTGAGACAAGAACAAAACAAAAAAAATCAAGATTTTATTACTTGCATGAACAAAAGTTATGACAGCAACTCTGTTAAATGGTTTTAAACAGGTCATATATTGCGGAATTAAGTGCATATTTTATGCCTGTGGTCATTATATTAAATTGAAGCTGATTAAAGCGGCTCCACAAGAGAGTGATGTGCTCCCTCTGTGCCGTGCAGCTCCATTGTCCAGAAATGATTAAAAACACATCATCAAGTCACAGTGACATGTTCCTTTATTACCACACACACACACACACACACACACACATACAGGCACACATGCTGTAGTTAATTGTTACTATGTCCCCCAACAAATACAGCATTTACTGTTTGCATCTAAAAGTGCCCAGCTGGATACACACACACACACACACACACACACACAGGTTCCATTTACAAGCCTTCATTAAATAAATTTTTACTTCGACAGTAGAGCACCAAATAAAATCAGTCAATAAAACCCATTAAAATAATCCCATTAACATAAGAAAATATATGTATAATTTCATGTTCAAAGTGCTGTTTTTTATGAAGCGGCTGATGTCCATCTTGTTGTAATCAAACTAACTGAATGCAAAACTCATCTAGGAACAGAGATTTTTCCCAGCAGCCATCTTGACATGAAATAGGAAGGACACGCAGGTGTCAACGATGAGACTTAATTGACCAATCAGGTCGAAGAGAGTCAGGTGACCTGAGCAGGACCCTAATCAGTATTATTGGTAACACCTGTGTTCGCCTTCTATTTCAGAAAAACTTGAATCTCTTTGCTTGGGTTGATGGCGTTATTTTTTAATGTAATTTATAGGGCGTCAGCATCGATGTGATTGATGAAGAAAAATGTTTAATATTAAAATAAAATAACAAAAGAATAAAACAAGGCATGCAGATACATCGACCAAAAGAAAGATGGCGACGCCGGAGACCCTTAAGAACATGGTAGGGGAACATTTTCAATGAGAAGGAAGTGATTTTATTATCTGACATCTCTGCACAACTGAATGACATTTTAATTGGACACCACGAGGCGTTGCTAGCAAAGGTGAAGCACCGTGAGTTTTTTTTTTTCAACTTTGCACTTGCATGTGGGAGTAGGTTATAACATCTTGTTAGTTTATAGGCTACTGTTGGTTTTCTGTGTAATTTCCCATATGTAAATCAACATAAATAAATTGCCAACTGCAATTGCAAACTGAAAAAAAGGGAATCGTTTGATCAATACAATACAAAATGATATGATATGAGACAAAATAATGGAATATCCCAGCCCTAGTCAGTATGCTTCATTAGAACTACTAAATAGAGTTGAACATGAATTCCTGCCGGGGTTCAAACTTCTCTCTCTGTTTTCCTTGGCTGTGTTACATAACAATTTCTGACAAATTTAATGTAAACACAGAGCGAGAGGCTGTGAAATCATGTACGGCTTTATGTCTGCATTACAACCACGAACACTAAACTGCTTCTTTTGTAGAATAACTGAAATCTTACTCAACTCGGCCTGCTTCTACTCTCCTGTTTCATCGATAGTCATTTCTGGTTGAGGAGGAGGGAGAGGTGGCTGAAATTTGTCCAAAATCCCAAGCTGGAGATTGAACTTTTCAATGTTTCTAGTACAAATGGTAGCAATGGATCCTTTTTTAATCTTAAACAATTCTTTTACTCACCAGAACCAAAATCTTTTCCAGACCCTGCCATGTGCATTTCCAAATTTGGCATTTACCAATCAAAAAGGTTTCTCCTGAATAAATCGTATTTTTTTTCATTTGACGATGAGTTTGAATGTCTCTCTCGTGTCCAACACACGTTGTTGGAGAGAAGCAGCTTCCTGAGCTGAACAGCGATTCGACCAATGAGGCGATAGCTCGCAGAAAGGCATGTCTGCCGCCCAAACGCCTGATACACACACACACACACTTATCACCGATGGCCAGCGTTTGCAACCGAAGTATACAGCACCACACGAGTCACGACCAGGCTTCTTTGTTTCATTTTCCAAACCTACGTTTTTATTCCCGCACTTAAAAAAAATATTTCCTGAGCTGAGAGGCTTCATTGTCTGCAACCCTCGGAGGCGTCCACCCCCCCCCCCATCCTCCTATTCATCCTTTTTCACCTTCGGTTCCCACACTCCTCTCCTTGCCTCCTCCCTTCCTTCCCTCCACCCCCCCCACCTCCCCCGTTCCTGAAAACCTCGGCGCTGGCGGAGAGCGAGGCGAGACCTCCCGCCGTCGTCGGTGGGAAAAAAGGGAGAGACCATCGTCTGGCAGACGGAGGGATGCAGCGAAGGTGTAGGTTGGGAAGTAGTCGTATAGGCCGCCTCGGCCCCCCCCCTCCCTGCATCCTGTCAGGCCCCCCCCCTCCTCCCCCCTCTGCCGTGCCAGGGTGGTATGACCTGCTGGATTACAAAACAGCCCTCCCATGTGTCTGCCTGTTCTCTGTGCCAGCCGAGAGACAGCGATACCAAGCTCCTGGAGCGCCGGTGATGGGTGGGGGGGTGGAGAGAGAGAGAGAGAGAGAGAGAGAGAGAGGATGATAAAGGGAGGGAGAGAGAGGGATGAATGGAGAGGAAGAAGCGAAGAAGGAGAAAAAAAGCAGATGCAGGGAGATGCAGAGCAAAGAGAAGTAAAAATAAAAAAGAGAGAAGAAACAAAGAAAAGCGAGAAAAGGGGTAAGGATGGGAGGCAGCGAGTGGAGAGAAGGAAGAAGAGGGGAAAAGAAGAAGGAAAGAGAGAGGGAGTTTTTTCTTCTTTTTTTTTAGAGTG